>APFE031062235.1:100379-122436 GCA_000404065.3 Pinus taeda | reverse complement strand
TCTTGTTTAAATTTCTCAATGTTGGCCAACATAGTCTCCCTAATCTCCCCAATTTCTGTTGATTCACATGGGGTAATTTGGCCTCTAATCCCTGCCAAGTGTAGCTTCAGCCTATTAATGCCCCCTGGACCATCCTTAATTAACCTATGGCAAAATTTGCAATGCATTGAAGTACCCACCATTTCAACATATGCCCATGCAACATCTCTTGCTTTAGGTGCCATTTTTGGAATAGGAAATGAAAACAAACAATCTGAAAATGAAAAAAAAAAAACCTTGATTCAATGTTCATTTATTTGACAAAAAACAGTCTCTAAGCTTTCTAGATATGCACCTCAAATTTACTAAGCAAAAACAGATTTATAGAGGTGAAAAAAAATACCTCCAGGCACAAACTGCCTCTCAAGCTTGCTCCAAGAATCAGCTCCTCAATGCTGCTCCAAATGGCTGCCCAAGAAGCTCCTCACTCCAGCTACAATGCTCCTCCAAAACTCCTCACTGCTGCTCCAAAACAAGCTCAAGAACTGCTCATTAACTCTCAAAGAAGACTCTCACTCAAATGCATAAGATTGCTGTGAGAGAATGAGAGCTCTTGGGTGAGTTAAATAGGTTTTGGGAGGGGGATATGGACCCCAAAGATCTATTGGCATTATTACATTACTGTTTGGAGTCCAAACCAACCCTAAAACCAATTTGAAATCCACAAAAAACAAGTAAAAATTCTGTTTGCGTCCGGAGTTACCCACCCAGCTAACCGGCTGTTTCGGCCGAGTCAGCAATGACTCAGCCGAGTCATTGAGTGACTCGGCCGAGTCATTGCTGACTCGGCCGGCCGAACCGGGTTGGCCACCGTTTCAAGGCCCAGGCCAATGACCCGGACCAACTCGGCCGGGTTGGTGTTGACCCGGCCGGTTCTTAAAACACTGGACCAAAGTGATTACTGCTGCTCTCTCTCAAGTTTTCAATCAGAATGCATGGAATGCTATCACATTCTTTTCACCTAAGAAACTGGAATATTAGAATGAAAATGTAAAATATTTGCACAAGGCTCAAGTGCTAAATACATATACCGTTAATATCTGTTTCAATTGATTGAATTATCTCCATGATGACAGTTCAGAGTAATGGCTTACAGTACACAAAACAACATTGGTTGGATGTCATTTTTCAACCATAGTATGCAAAGCTACATAAACAGATTTTCTAATCATCAAAAATATGAATGGAATTGTATCAAACAACAGAGCTTCACTGAGCCAATTTTAAAATTCCAGTTACAAATTTTAGAATTCCTGCTTGCTTAATTCTACACAAAATGCAGCAGTCAATCTCTTCAAGACGTAACGATTTAAGGAATCTATAAATTGAAATTTCTAAAGAATAATGAATATGATTATGGTACACCATAGCAACAGTAAATCCAATAAGTGCAGAATCCGTTATTTATGAATTTCTGCATAATTCACTCAATTCCAAAAAATCTGAAGTTAATTCCAGAATCTTCTTTGTTTGATCTTAGTTCACTGGAAGCCAATACATTTTGTAAGTGACATTTCACTTCAGATCTACTACCTGCTAATTATATTCAACATTATGTACAGAGCTGGTTTACAGATCTCCAGATCAAAGAACTTGAAGCTGGCAGAAGTCAAGTCCCAAAAAAATCAGTAGTCAACAGATGCTAGACTACAATGGACTTAGGTCCAGATAGGGCCACATTTGGTTCTGGCTGTCAGTTTATAGTTTATCTGAAGTGGAATGAGGCATGGTCATGTTATGAAATTTTACAGCATTCTTCTCAGATTCCAAAACTCCACTTTTAGCAATGCTGGAAAAAACCAATGTACCAAATATTCATCTTTAGTGAAAAAGCAATTACAGTTCATCAAACAACGATATTATAAGAAATTAAGAATAATGCAATCAAAAGATTAAATAACTAATAGAAAAGGACCTGCATTACTGATCATACCTGTGGTAACTTAGAGCCGACATTCTATATAGACTGGTAAAAACAAGAAGATGAAGACCAATGGAGTAGAAGAAGATAAAAGTCCGGGCATATCTGAATCAACACAGCTGTCTTAGTTTTATCGAGTTACATCAATATATACATTAGCATATATAGTTGTCATTCTACCCCACATGATTTTATGCAGTTCATTTATGCATTACATATGAATGATATCAGCAGGCATAACTGCATGTCAAAACCCAAAACCTATATAATTGAAGAAAGGTACTACCAAAGGTATAACGGCTTACTTGTTGCCAAGAAGGAAACGCCCACTTGTGAGTGTAATTTTGTCTCTTATTCCAAGTTCCTTGTATCTACGCTCCTTTTCCTGTTTCAGAAAAACTCTAAAATTTATCCATTTTCTAACTCAAAAAGCTAGGCCATCACAGAAAAAAAGTGGTGCTCAAAGAAGATGGCATCCAGATTCAGATATAGCACTGAGATGAAACAAATATTCACTGTAGACTGTAAAAGTTTTGACATATCTGCGGGAGAAGTTAGAAGTATCCTCATTTTAGTTCCAACATAAGTCGCAGACTCACATGGTTCAAGTTCAAGTTCAGGTTCAGTAATGAGCAAGATTGGTTTGAATTCAAACTTTTTCATGAGGTTGATGAGGTTCGCCATTATATATATATATATATATATATATATATATATATATATAAACTTTAAAATGAAATATAACATAAAGAAGTAAGAAAGGAACATTAATATACATCAAAAATGTTATTTGGACTTCGGAAACTGAAGGATAGATTACAAACTTCAGCTGTGACACAAAGTTATTGGAGTGGAAACTCTGATTTTTACTGAGTAAATATATAATTTATTTATTCATGAATTGAATGATGATTTACAATGCAGGAGGTCCCTGGCTTAAATATAGCCTTGGGTGCCTCTTGATGAATGGGCATGATCTTTGGTCATGCCCTTGCCTAATTAATGATTACAGATTAACTAATTTTTACGTAACATTGCCTTCCTCTTGAAAATATGCTTTGTCCTCAAAGCATACGTAATGACGGGTGTTGTTGATGAAATGCTTCTGTCTCCCAAGAAGCTTCTTCTTCTGGTAAATCCTTCCACTTGATCAGGTATTCTTTGATTATTCGTGATCACAGCTTCTTTTCCCTGATGGAGATGATACCTTTTGGCTCTAGAATGACCTTTCCTTTTTCATCTAAGGTCGGAAGTGTTGTTTGTGCTGACTGATGTTTACCAAGTGCCTTTCTAAGGCAAGATACATGGAAAATGTTGTGAATACAACTTTTATCAGGAAGGCTTAAACTGTATGCTACTTGGCTGATCTTTTTATTGATTTCGTATGGTCCATAAAACCTTGGTGCCAATTTGTCTTTTCCCTTCTGTTTTAAGGACAATTGCTTGTAAGGCTGAAGTTTAACAAATACCCATTCTCCAACTTCAAATTCTCTCTCGGTTCTGTTTTGGTCAATTTGCTGCTTCATATGGTTTCTTGCATTATTTCGATTTTTTTTAGAGTTTGGATGACTTTTTTGGGTTTCTTCTAACTGGTTTTTAACAGCTAGTAGTTTTGTCTCAATGATAACAAGGTCCTTCCATTTTGGAGGTTCGTATTTGTACAAAACTTGAAATGGAGTCATTTTCGCTGACATGTGGTAAGTAGAATTGTACCACCATTCAACGAGATGTAGCCATTGAACCCACTTATTTTGTTTGTTTGTGGCATAACAACGTAGGTAGGCTTCTAAACACTTCTTGACAACCTCTGTTTGGCCATCTATTTAATGATGGTAGGCTGAACTCATGTTGAGGTAGGTTCCTATATGATTCAAAAATTCCTTCAAAAAAATTGCCCTTAAATTTGGCATCTCTATCGCTCACAATGACCTTGGGAAATCCATATAATTTTAAACATTTTTGCAAAATACCTCAGCGATTTGTTTTGTTGAATCTGATTTCCTCATTCTCATAAAGTAAGCATACTTGGTGAGTTTATCGACTGCTACAAGAATTTTATTTGATAAAGTCCATTGGTATTTCTTCAAATTTCTGATTCGGGATATTTAAAGGATGAAGTAGTCCAGGTGTCATAATATTTTTATTTTTAATTCTTTGATATGTATCGCATTTTGCTACATATTTCTGAATATCATTACTCATTCCCTTCCAAAAGAATGATTTAGTAGGTTTTAAAGAACCCTACATGTCTGGCTAATAGTGAATCATGTGACTCCTTGAGAATCTTGGCTTTAAACTTGGAATTTGAATTCAGATAAATTCTTACCTTGTACCATTTCCATTCAAATTTTGAATTCTGAGGAAGATTATTGATTATAGCACTTGCTTTTGGATCTTTTGCATATTCACTTCGAATCTCCTTAAGCCATTCGGGAACAACAACCAAAATTGCAAGTAATGATGGTTCTTCGTCTTTCCTGGACAAAGCATCTGCCACTATATTGTCTTTTCCCCTTTTATGTAATATATCCATGTCAAAAGCAACAATTTTTCAACCCACTTTTGTTGTTCTTCAGAGAGCGTTTCTTGTTGGAGGAGGTACTGGACACTCTTGGCTTTAAACTTGGAATTTGAATTCAGATAAATTCTTACCTTGTACCATTTCCATTCAAATTTTGAATTCTGAGGAAGATTATTGATTATAGCACTTGCTTTTGGATCTTTTGCATATTCACTTCGAATCTCCTTAAGCCATTCAGGAACAACAACCAAAATTGCAAGTAATGATGGTTCTTCGTCTTTCCTGGACAAAGCATCTGCCACTATATTGTCTTTTCCCCTTTTATGTAATATATCCATGTCAAAAGCAACAATTTTTTCAACCCACTTTTGTTGTTCTTCAGAGAGCGTTTCTTGTTGGAGGAGGTACTGGACACTGTTATGGTCTATTCATATGGAGAACTACCCAAAATATATTGCCTCCACTTGGCTAGTGCATGCATAATAGCGAGCATTTCTTTGTTGTATGTAGATTTAAGACGTTCTCTTATTGAGTTTCCTGCTTTTGAAAGCTATTGGATGACCATCTTGCATTAATATTGCTCCTATACCAAAGCCTAAAGCATCACACTCAATTACAAAAGGTTTTGAGAAATCTGGAGTTGCCAATACAGGGGCATTAGACATAACTTCCTTCAAGTCTTCAAAACACTTTTCTGCTTCATCATACCATCGAAATGAGTTATATGGGGTGTTGTTATATGGGCATAGTTTTTAATAAATCTTCGATAATACTCAATCAATCCTAAGAATCCTCTTAGCTTGGAGATATTAATTGGTTTGGGCCATTCTCTTATAGCCTTGATCTTATTAGGATCCATTTTTACTCCTTCCTTGGATATTAGATGCCCGAGAAACTCTACTTCTTCCTTCCCAAAGAACTGATGTTTCTCTAAAACGTAAGAACTTGCTCCAAATGTTGTAGGTGCTCCTTCCATGTTTTACTATAAATTAGAATGTCATCAAAGAATACTAACAAAAACTTCCTTAGATATTGGTGGAATAACTCGTTCATAGTAGCTTGAAATGTTGCTAGTGTGTTGGTTAAACCAAAAGGCATTACCTTGAAATTGTAAAGACCTTCATGTGTTCGAAACACAAGTTTTGCTATGACTTCCAACCTTATTCTGATTTGGTAATACCCTGACCTTAAGTCCAATTTTGAAAAGTATTTAGCACCGTGTAGTTCATCCAACATTTCATCGATAAAAGGGATTGGAAACTTGTTTTTAATTTTTATTTTGTTTAGTCCTCGATAATCAATGCATAATCTGAATGATCCATCTTTCTTTCAAACTAATACAACTAGAGCAACATACAAACTTTGAATTTTTGTGATAATGCCACATTTTAAAAGATCCAGGACTAATCTTTCAATTTTGGTTTTTTGATGATGTGGATATCAATACGGCTTGATGTGGATGGGATTTGATCCTGATTTGACTTTGATTGTATGCTCGATTTCTAGGCGGAAACTTCATTGGAAGATCTTGGAATACTTTTTCGTGCTTTTGAATTAGCTCTTGAACCTCCAGTGCTTCTTCGTTGAACAAATTTGAAGTTAACATTTCTAATTGATGACATTGTAATAAATAAGTTGGTGCTCCTTTCTGAATCATTTTCATCATCTGTGATGATGATACAATTTGATTCTCATGGGGATGGAACCCATATAACTTGTATTTATGCCCTTCCCATTTAAATTTTATAAATTGTTTTTGATGGTTGGCAGAGTAAGTACCTAGGGTTTGAAGCCATTGGATACCTAGGACCACATCCACTCCTCCTAATGGTACAATGTAGAATGAAGATTCCAGATTATAGAGTTGAATCTGTAATTTGACTTTATGGCATTTCCCTACCTTTTCTATTTTCTTACCATTAGCTACCATAACTTTCATGTTGGGCATAGGTGGGTGCTACCAGTATCGATCAAAACCATTATGTTGTTTTTCTTGATATGTCCTTTTAACTTGTCTAGGGTTGCGATCTACCTGTCATGGCCAATAATGACATTGCGGAATATTCACATTATCTAATTCTGGGGAGACTTCTGGAGAATCTTCGATTTCTTCTACGTCTGATTCATCACTGTCTGAATCATTAGTTGCTTCACATTTATATAGGTTCTTGGTTTCTTTTCCTTTAACACATGTATGTTTACGGTCCCATTTTTCGCCACAATGTCTGCACTTTCCCTCTTTCATTCTTTGCATTTCCAAAGTAGTTTTGTCTCCTTCATGAAGATGTGGTGGAACATATTTTGTGTCATCCATATTAGCAGCTTGGGGGAATCTTTGTCTTGAATACACTTTCAACTTTCGGCCACTACAACTTTTCATGCTTCTTTTCAGCACCGTTTGCCTTTTGTTTGGCTACTTCTATAGAAGTGATGTCATGGAGCTCAAGCTCAATCTGGAGATGGGGTTTAAGACTCGTGGTGTATGATTGAATGAGACAAGTTTACAATAATCTCGGTACTCGTGTAGCTAAAGTTTCCCATTCTTGGGTGTATTCGTCTACATCTCCTTTTTGTTGCAGTCTAGTGAGTGTCGAGGAGAACTCTTCTTCCTTGACACCTTCGAACATTTTAAAGAATGCATTTTTGAATTTCCTCCAACTGATAGCAAGTGTCGTCTTTTTCCACCACATACACTAGTTATATGCTTCGCCTTCCATTTGCATGGACGCATGCCTGATCTTTTCATCATCATTGTCAATAACATAAATTTCAAAATACTCTTCCGCTTTGTTGAACCATGCAACACTGCACTTCTCGTTACCGTCAAATTTGGAGAGTTCAGGTTTTGCTCTTCATTGATATGTCGCCACTGTTGGAGTAAAGAGAGGGTATTGATTCGCAAGCTATATATTTGAGAATTGATTCTAGAGCTACATATTTTGAAAATTCATGTTACTATTTTGTTGATGGGGTATGGACGATGCTTTTGGAAACTCAGGTTTTTCATGTGATTCTGACGAGTTTGACGAATCTGGAGAATTGAGATGTTGAGTAACTTCATTATTCTGGGGTATTTGATTGGGTGTACTCTTCAACTTCTCACAAATACAAGTCAACATCACCATTGCTTGACTATGATTTAAATTCACCGTATTTGAAAGGATTGCATGATCCTTTTTAAATTCATTATGGTTCTGCTCGAGTTGACTCTGTATTCTCTTTGTTGTATCCCAGAGCTCCTTGATTTCATTAGAATGATCAGTAACTTTATTCTCCACAATTCAATTTTTTACTAAAATCAGCGGAACGTGTCTCTAGTGGTATATATTTATCTACCTTTAACCTTTTCCTTAACTTGAACCTAATTTTATATATAATATATATATAACAAAATTAATTATATTAATTATAAATTATAATTATAATTACTATTATTATAATTGTATGACTCATATAATTGAATAATCGTGAGTGGACCTGAACAGATGAAAGTGACTGCGGTTCATTGTCGGTTATTGGGAGGTGTAAGGGCGGCATCGGCCCGAAAGTAATGGCAAACTCGTGGCGAATTATCTAATTATCTACTGTCGGAAGACAACATGGCTCGGGAGGCAACACGATGGAAGACAGGCAGATAAGGATGGTTCGATGCTTGAAGATAGGGAATATGGTTTGATGGTTTGATGCTGGTTGGAATGCAGAGACAGGGAAGACAAGCAAAGAAGGATTATTGCAGAGGATAGAAAGAACAGACGAAAGTGATGGATGTGGGCTGGAACAAGTAGCAATGGACACAGACTATACAAGCAACGGATGTAGTGCAGTGGTGGCTCTAATACCAAATGGAGTGGAAACTATGATTTTTACTACGTAAGTATATATATATTATATAATATATATATATATATATATATATATATATATATATATATATATATATATATATTTATTAATGAATTGAATGATGATTTACAATGAAAGAGGTCCTTGGCTTAAATATAGCCTTGGGTGCCTCTTGATGAATGGGCATGTTCTTTGATCATGCCCTTGCATAATTAATGATTACGAATTAAATATTTTTTACATAACAATTATGAGCTTTAGTTGTGGACTTGGTCAATGACCATGAGGTTTGATGAGGTTCACCAAACCTCAAAATTGCTTTAGGTTTGCCAAATTTTGAACCGTAAGGTTGAATTTTGGTGAACCTTGTGACATAGGTTCTAACCATCCCACAGTCAAACATACATGTTTGGAGATGAAAACTATTTCCCATCATTGTAATACTTATTGGGATTTCTACGACTCAAAGTTGGAGGAATGTAAGAATATATAATTTGAGACCTGCTCAAATATAAGAAGGAATTCAATGCCATTCAATCATACTGCTCTTTGGAGGTTATCTGTGTACAACAATCAAATCAAAGATCAAAACTCATTTTAAATTCTAAAATCTTATCCAATGCTATGAATAGGTCCCTTGACAATAATAAGATATGTGCTACAAGTGGGACCTTTCTAATAAGGGCATTAATCATTGCATGCTAACAAACAGTCAAAGCTGAAACATGAAAAGCAGTTCTTAAATGAGAGGTACCTCTATTTGGAGTTCTCCTCTATACAAAGACTTGCATCCCTTGACCAGTCAGGTCAACTTCCTTGTTGGTTCTCTAAGGCATGGTCATTTCTTGGGTCAATAGATATTTTGATTGATCACTTTTCCCTACTTGATCTCCCTTGATGCTCCTTCCCAACTCCTCCCTATAAAAGCGGAAATTAATTGTGTGATCATGTGAGATATTTGCAGAAGCTTCACCGAGTTTTTTGTGTTGAACCTTCGAGCCTCTGACTCCAAAGTTGGCCTTATTTCAAGCACTTCCTCCAAAACTTTGATGGGTTTATTATTCAACAATGCTATCTTCAATTCCATCTACTACATGGGCCTCACTTTCCTCTTGGCCAATATTGGGCGTGCTTGTGTTAGTTGAGTGTTCAGACATATCACCATCTTCCAAGGGAAAAACATAACTGCAATTTTTTCTCTTTGATTGAGGTAGACACCGAGGAGCATCTAATCTTTAAATGTAACATCTATTATGAAATTTAAAAACATTCTTCAGATAATTCATCCAGTGGTGCATTCTTTCCTATGTTTTGGGACAATAGGTCATCAAGCATAGTGCAAACCCTCATTTGTAAAATACTAGGATTGTTCAACACTGCTCCCTGGTCAGCACCACTTGGGCTCCAAACCTTGTCACATCAAGAAGTCCCAAGAGGATAAAAGTCATTGCTATAGGACACCTACTGAAAGATGCATTACCAGTTTGTTTCCTTCTATTAGGAGCAAGGTTGCACAAAGTGGGAGAATTTTTGAATAGGAACATTGGGAATGTCATTTTCCAAAAATCCTTGAGAGAAAAGTGTCCTATGTAATCTCCCCAATTTTGATTTTTCATCTAAGGGAGTTAATGGAGTTTACTGGGGAGGTGCTAAGCATAGCACAATTTTGTAACTTAAGCATTGCAGACATTTTTAGCGTATGGGACTTAAAAGAAATATAAAATTATTTTTCTAGTGGAATGTGGAGGCCACACCTACAAGAAATACACACCACTTGGAGAGAAAATCGAATTGCTAAGGGAAGGAGGTCGAAATATTGGATGGAGGGACCCGCATGAGGAGGCAAGATTCTTTTTATAAATAGGAGCATAGAAGCTATTGGGGTTTTTTGTTCACTCATCTATTTCCTCTATTGCTCAAGTTATTTAGTTGAGTCACAAGTGCTGCTTAGCACAAAGTTCTCCAAGTTGTTTAGTTGGGTCACAAGTGCAGCTTAGAACAAAGTTCTCCAAGAGGAGAACTCACCCTTCTTTTAGTGGACTTCGAGTGCCACCCTAGGGAGGCAAGCTATTACTACTTTGGTGAGAGGGTTTGGGGAGTATTGTAATTTGTAGCACATTTCAGCCAACTCGTACTCCAGGGAGGACGCAATAGAGAAACCATACCACTCATTTCAACTTGTTTCCGAGGGTGTTTTGCTGGGAGAAAATTAGTGGGGTTGCTTGAGGGGGAGTCTAACCTTTATGGAAAATTTTGGAGCTGGAGGTCACTGCTATTAAGAGAACAAATTTATCTTCCTAGGGCCTGCGCAAGGAGTCATTGGATACCGTTTTTGTGGTGCTGGGTTCAACTATCTTATGCTAGGATTTGATGTGAAACCTCTCTCCTACATTTGGGAAAATTTCCTATATCATTCTTATTGCAGATTAAGGAGAAATAAGGAGAGTTTGCAACAGATAGAGCCACTGGGGATGCAGTTTCTGCCAAGTAGGGCGTAGCACCAATTTTGGGTAATTCCAAGAGGTCGGAATTATCCCAAAACATTTCTGGGTTTTGTTGGTCAAGGGTCAAGGAGTTAGTTCCTAATTTTGCAGAATTTTTGGGGGAGTTTTGGTGCCCAAAACAGCAGAATTATTTGGCAGCCAGTGGGGAGGAGTGAGCTGAAATTTTGGTTTCTGAGTGGTCGGTAGAATTTGCCAAAACCCTTTTTGGGTTTTTCTGGGTTTGTGGTGGGGAGACAGATTAATTTGGCAGAATTTTTTGAGCACTTTTGTAGAATTTTCTGCTACAAAAACACCCTTATACCCACATTCTCCTTCAGATTCAAGCCTTATCTCCTACGTTGGTATTTATGAGCATGCGACTTAGAGATTAGACTCCTTCTAGGCCTCTCGACCCTCCCCAAGACAAAACCCTACCACCTGCAATCCCACAGAGAGTACGCAGCCTAAACAAAAGAAGAAATACCTCACAAACTTGCACAAAATCTGCCCATAATTCTCCTCTTAGCCCTCAAACTACTGCCTATCAAACCCGACCCTCAAAATAGTCTCAACAAGTCACAAAACAATCCCTTCTATCCTTCGCTTGAGCTCCTTCGGATCTACGGCCACCTTAGAGGTATATCTTGTGATGTTGTGCTCCTAGGATGTGAGAATGAGACTCCTCTTCTCTTTTTATGCTTCTCTTAGGCTAATGTCTAGCGCTTCCAAAGGATCTCCTCAAGTCAAGGCCGACTTGAATTCTAAGATAATTAGCCCACTTATAACATAAAAGTTAATTTTCCTCAAACAACAAGGGCTCCCCTGGTGCTTTAAGTAACCCCTTGCTCCTTCAAGGGTGCTCTATCATCTCCAAGTACCAAGTCATCAAATCTATGCATGGTTTCACACCCACAAGCTTGGGTGCAAAGCCCCCACATTGGGTACTTAGCCCACAAATCCTTTTTGTGGAGCCAATTCCTCCATAACCCTGTACCCTCAGGTTTGGAGTACCTCCCAAGCTACCAATCTCAACACTCCCTCTTAGTGAGGGAGGTACTTCCAAGACTAGAAAGTAACTCATCATTACTATCACTACTGTGATACTACCCTAACCCTTGGCGCTCACCACTCCTGCATACCCTGTAGCATGAACTACGCCCTTCTCAGAAGTAGCATTGCCACGAGAAGCCTCATGCTTCTTCTTCTCCTGAAATGCTTTCAAACCTTCCCATGGTTTCTTCTTGTCAGCGGTAGAAGCACCCTTGCTCCCCATTGACCACACACTTTTCTTGGGATGCACATTCTCCCTCTAAAAACCTCTGCCAGAACTTGGTTCCCTCTGAACCTTTGGAACCTAGACCTTCTCCTGCTTCTGCTTCTTATGATCTATAGGCTTTCTCGTTAGTTGATATAGACCATGCTCCATAACTCCAATGATCACTCCATTAGAGCTAGAGCTTTTGGGCTTGAGCTTCGCTTTCCCATCCTGGAAAATCACGTCAAACCCCTTCTGCTTGATCACTAAGACAAACAATACGTTATATTTGAGATTTGGTACATAAATACATCCTGAACTCGCATCAACTGGCCTGACTCCATTTTGAATGGAACGATACCTAATCCTGATTTCCTTCTGACTTTTGTTGCCCACCACCATGTGCAACTTACATCACACTCAGCTAGAGTCTTGAACACATCACGCGAACCTGTCATATGCTTTGATGCACCATTGTCCATGTACCATAGAGTTTCTTCGACGACACCCTTAGAGAAATGAGAAATTAGAGAAAATCCTCACTCTCTGCTGGAATTTCTAAGTTTAACCCATTAGAAATTCTTCATGTACTATCTAGTTTATTTCTTCCTACTTATTTAATTACTTAACAAGTTATATACAATGTAAATACTGAAAATAAACACAAGTACAGTATCAACATCTACAGATCATCAATTGAAAGAAAACAAGCACACAAATGACACCATTATTTTTAGACCAATGTCCCCAGAAAAACGCAATGCAGGAAAACCGATGTAGCTATTCAGACACTTTTATTATCATGCAGTTTTCATAATACAACTAGGGTGCTAGAAATGGCTCACCCAATAGAGAATGCCCTCGACAATAGTACCTCTCCTCGGAGATAGATATTCCGTTGATTAATCACCGAATGAACGATCCCACAACAACAATTGCAGCTTCCACTGCTCTGCGTCACTCTGATAGGCATTGTGTCAACCTATCCCTCTCACCAGCACCCAGTCTACCCCACGAAAATCCTCCCAGCACTGCCTCTTAGCCTTGCGTCAGCTCTGCTAGCCTCTACTCAACTACTGAAGCTTTTGCGTCACCCATGTTGGCCTCTTCTGTCTCTGCGGAGCTCCCAGCTACCTCTGCATAGCACCTAGATGCCTCTTCGTCAACCTCTCCAGGCTCTACGTTGTCTCTCTGGTACTAACTCTGCCTCTCTTCAATGTATTCACTGCACCTCGCTGTTGATCACTAATTCACTTTTGCTTAGCAACCCTACTCTAGAAAAATGAATGACTGATCACTCTAGTGTGTTCTCCAAATGACCCTCAAACCTCCTCTTATACTTTTCTTGTTGGTCCATCAACGGTCGATATTAAATCTCTAATCAACAGCTAAGATTAGATTTGGCTTGATTCATGACTTTTGGAACCTTCTAACCCAGTTTTATATTAATACCCATTAATATTTTATTTTTCCTAAGTTTAGATTTAGGAACTCCATTAAAAATATTAATTATTTTAATATCTCCCAAATCAGTTAGAATCTGCTCAAACCATTTCTGGGTCTTGGAGATCTCATGTGCTTTAGCCTTTCCACCAATTTTCATGGCTAGAACACATCCAATGCTACCCCAAATCAACACTCCCTCTTAGCGAGGATTGTGCTCTAGTAATACTCCACACTGAGCATTACCCTGATCATATGGCACTAGTCC
Source organism: Pinus taeda (assembly GCA_000404065.3). Taxonomy (NCBI): domain Eukaryota; kingdom Viridiplantae; phylum Streptophyta; class Pinopsida; order Pinales; family Pinaceae; genus Pinus; species Pinus taeda. The sequence continues at coordinate 108,663 of APFE031062235.1, read as the reverse complement.
CTGTGCTGTTGCTAGGCCTCCTCGCCCAACATCCTCTACACTGTTGCATCTTATATTGCTGCCCATGGCCCTACCACTGCCACTATTGCATTCGTACGACAACTCCCTCTGCATCCGTGTTGTTGTTGGTCCATCCTCCTAGCACGGCATTTGCATTGCATCCCCTCTCGTCACGATGCATCGTGCTACCGCATTGCAACTTAGTTACTGAGAAGTAAGTAATTGATCTGCCCAACATCTGACATCCCTGTCAGGCTAGAGACACTCCCGATGTTGAAGCTCCCTCTACCGCTAACAAGTGATCCCTCTACTAACCTCTGCGTTGTTGCAACAACTCCCTGCATCTTGCACAGTTGCACACCTCTATATGCCATCTTGCACTGGTGCAACGCTCCTATGCCTCTCGCATTGTTGCAGCCTGCTAGCCTCGCGCTATCCTGGGACTCCTGCACTGTAGCACTCTTTGCCGCTCCATCCGCATCTGTCTCTACCGACATCTGCCAGTTCTGCTACTCCTCTTCGGGGCTCTCGTGGCAAGGTATAATCCAAGAGGTTGGGTACCTCAAGGATCCTGCCCCTCATCGCCTGTAGTTAGTTTGACTACAGCTCGATGTCTCGCCACTTTTTCTCAAGTGGCACATGAGCACTCATGGCACAATTGTCATCCTCCTCAACTTCTTTCTTCACCCTCGCTAGCACTGCCTTGGTCTCAGAAGCCTCTCCCTTACTCTTCTTCCTAGGACACTGGTTCGCAAAATGACCCAGTTCCCCACAATGGAAGCATTTGACCTTGGAGAGGTCCTTCTTCTTCCTCTTTTCCTACTTTCCCGCACCATTTATGGGTCTTGGAGATCTCATGCGTTTTAGCACATTTGATGCTACTCCAAATCAACAGTCTCTAATCTCTTGGAGAGATCATCTATCTTAGTAGAAGTGGCAACACCTGCAACCTCATTCCCCTTCTCATTATCTCCCTGCTTCTTCTTTGGAAACTTTGTTGAATAATGACCATACTTGCCACAATTGAAACACTTCAACTTACTCAAGTCCTTCCTTTGCTTTCCTTTCATCCTTGCTACAAGAGAAACATCATCATCAAAAGCCTTCTTCTTCGGATGAAGCTCCTTGTCTTGTAATTCTTCCTAAATGAAGTCACCCACAACCTGTTACAGTTTGGTAGCTTCTCTTTGGCAATGATTCCTTTGATGAACGACTTCCATTCTGGAGTAAACCCCTTCAAGGTAATCCTTACCATCTTAGAATCTACAATAGTCTCTCCGATGGTGGTAATCTCATCTCGAACCTGAGACAATCTCGTCAGATATGAAGCACTTCACCCTGTATCATCTTGGTGGACTTCAACTTACCCTGCAATACCAACAACGAATTCTCGTTCTTATTTTGGAACAAATCCTGAAGAGCTTTCCATATCTCATGGGGATTGCTCTTCTCCGAAAGATGAGGTATCAAAGGATTCTTGACACCATCTAGGATGATTAACTTGGCCTTCATACTCATCTCTTGGTACACTTCCAATTCCTTAGGGCCAGTCGGCTTCTTGATCTCCTTTTCGGCAAAGTCCCAAATCCTATTCACCATTAGAACCAACATGATCCTTTCCTTCCAGGACTATAGTTAAACAACCCTTCCAACCTGTCCTCATATTGCAGACCAACTGACAACCTTGACATTGCTTTTAGTCCTTCAACAACAATGTAACCACCTCCCTCAAGAGCTGTACTTGTTGTGCACACTTTGATTCACTAGCCATTCAAAGTTTCTCTAATACCATGTTGTTTTTCCACGACACTGAAGGATCTAGGTTACAACCCAATCAAATGCCACAACAAACTACTTTGCACAACGGAATAAATACAATAGTTAATCAACTAGTGCACAAATAGACAACTGTTTTACAATTTTTCAACATCCCAATTTCGTTATATTATCAATCTATAATACAACTATTTAGTGCTCTCGTACTAGGTATCATGGCTCTCATACAATCACTGATACAAGAATACAAACTAGGGTTTGGTGTCAATAACTATGACCACCAATCTACCCTGAACAAGATACCAACTGACCTACTAGCTGATGTAGTGCCCTTCACTGCTCCACTTGGTCGTACCCTGAACACATCTACTGGTCCTTCTACTCCCAATCTGCAACAACACAAATCTGCCTCTATCAATGTATCCTGCTCCTTTAGGTCATTGAACACGGCTCACCAACTCTATGTCCTCTACCTAATCATTAGTCCATCAATGAATCAACACAAAGGGACTTTTGTGAGTTGTCCACATCTCTGTTCGTGAACAACTCCTTTAGCTACCCACCATTTTCTCCTTACTCCTTCAAGAACACAACAATTAGGGACTTCTTCCCACTATTGCCTTCTTGTGTTGCTCCAATGAAGTCAAACTTATAGGATGGAGGCTACCCTCTATCACTGTCAAAAGTCCTCCTCCAATAGTCAACTTAGGGCTAGTCAAAATGCTCCCTTGGTTGCCCTTTTATCCCTTCAAAGAACAAGCCTTGAGCTTCTCCAAGTTCGCCCTTCTTACAACTGTCAAAGTCCTTAACACACTGATCTAGGGCTTCAAGGACACCTTCAAATCTATCTAGCTGTATTGTAAAATACCCTTATGGGTACACGTATCAAAGAAGAAAAATATTATTTTGTATTTGAGAAGTATCTAGATACTCCAAAAGATCAAGTAGGCTGCCAATTAAAGTCGGCCTTGGGTAGGCTTGAAAAGCCACATGAAAGGCTATATAAAGGCATAACTTCGACCTCCTTTGCAAGACAAGAAGCTCGCATATTTGAGTTTTTGGTTTGCGGTTTCGAGGAGGAGCGAAGGTATAAAAGAGGATCTTTAAGGCATGCAAAGGTGGATGGATCTATCATATAAGGGGCCTAGGGTTACCTCAGATCCGACATGACTAAGAGACCATTTTCATGGAGAATTCCTATATCGTTGCTCTTGAAGATCTCTTGGGATATTTGGCAGGTTATCGTGTGCCTTGAAGGAAGCTAAGGGTCTTGTTTTTTGGGCCTTGGAAGTCTCCTTTGAAATTCTTCTATAAGAAGAGAAAGTTCCTTAGGGTTTTCCCCTGGCTTGGAGCCTATTTCTGGTGTCTCTCTTTATGATTTGGCATTTACTTGATGATAAGGACATAAGCATGAATATAATAAGAAGAATATAATGTCACAAGTAAACGTCATGTACGGAAAATGTTAAGTTAAAAATGTTGCCTCTATTAATTTTCTAATAGGTTGAAGCCCAGAGATGATGTAATGCTACACCTATATCTCCAGGGAAGAACAAGTCACTGATATACTGATGAAGTATGAGACAAGCTAAAGCTTGTGGTTATGTCTCCTTGGTTGAGAGGGAGTAAAGATCTCCTCCTTGGTTGAGAGGGAGTGATGGTGGACACCATATTCTCCATGTGTCATGCACTAGGCTAGAACTAACAACCGTAAGTCTAGTGAAGGCACTAATAGGGAGAATGGAGGATTGGATAATCATTTGGGACCAATATTCCTCGAGAATTGGGAATCCAAGTTAGGAAGTAGTCCCATGCATTGATACTCTTTGAGGATCTCACAAGGTATCCAAGATAAGAGTAGTCAAAGAGGACCGATATTCTTTGAGGATTGGGAATCCAAAATAAGGATAGTCGTGGAAGGACATACCTAGTGAAAATCTGGATGAGGTATGTGTCTTCAGTGGTTGTGGTGTTGGTGTCCATATATATGCCTCCTAGCATTGTGCTCTAATCTACTGAAGAGTTAGAGCTTATTAGTCAAGGCCTTGCTATTTTTGAGATTGACACTACTGGTTATGGTGTTGATGCTTGAATATGACTTATCAATCCCACTCTTCTTATGAGAATATTTCAATTTGAGTATCCTTATACCTCGTTGCAGAAGTATGAATACTCCCTAGTTAAGAGGGAGTGTTGGAAAATGTAACTAGGTTGAGTCTTCATAATTATCGTTGCACTTGTATCATTGTATTTTTCATGTAAAAGCAAAAACCAAAGAAAAAGAAATTATTATTTTGATTTTCCTAGTCAAAGCGTGTTCTTCATGCTCTTAGGATCATTTGAGTCAAGAAGAAAATATTATTGAGTCAAAGTCCATTTGGACTCTTTGTAAGAAAAAGAAAGACATTTATGTTGAGTAAAAAATGTAAAATTGTCTCCACGCGCTTGTGGAAACAAGTAGATATTGGTATCTATCTTATATCATTTTGCAATCAAGTTCGGTGGCCTCCTGAAGTGAAGTAGTCCAAATTTCTGAGGCAAAATAGTCCGATTTCTGAAGAAAAAGAAGTCTAGTCTATCTGAGTTCTGTGACACATGCTCTGAGGCACACATGCCCGAAATCTGAGGCTGGTATATTCGAATTTCTGAGGCTTTGTTGATGAAAAAGGACTATGGTATTATCTCTGTATTATGTTGGAATAATGGACAGAGTTCAGGCTTCTGTTGAAGATGTGTATTTGGCTCGTTGACGACAGTTTGAGAACTTTCTAAGTGAACAGTATCATCGCATCTAATGGGCAGAATGGAGGGATGACTTGGGGCATTTGTGGAGGACTGTCTTGATCTTGGGTCTTAGATGTCTCACTTTGATCTGATTCTATAAGAAAAAGAACTTTTCTAGGTTTTCACCCTTGTCGGGTTCTGGCCCTGGCTTGGAGAAGCCTATATATTGTGTTCTCTGTTTCTTGGTGATCTTCATGTTTTATTTTGGTAATTGCTTGATGAAAGAAGAAAGACATAATAATAATAAAGAAGCCAACAGATTCACAAGTTATTATCATGCAAAGAGAAATCAACCCTAATTTCATATGCCTATTGATTTCTCAACACATCCCACACTTCTGATATTTAACTGAGAACAGTTACAGCTGTGACAGTCTGTAAATTTTTAGAACTTGACATAAATACTTGTTTTATTTAAAAAACTCATTATCTCCGGAAGTCAGAGCTCACTTACAAAGTCTAGCTTTAGAAAGAAGATATATAGATGACTTTTCCATACTGTGCAAAGTCCAAACAAAATTATCTAGAGAGAACAGATTGACAATGCACTGATTCAAGGTAACAGGATAATAAGGGATATAAATTCAACCTTCTTTGAAAAAGCAGCAAAAGGGTTTATGTCATCTTCATATATCTTCTTGTATTTCGATTCTATATCTGAACTGAACCCACTCTCTACATCATCAGCACGCTGCATGTGATGACATAAAATTATGATGTAAATATAATGATAAGAAAATAGAATTTGACCACAAAAGTAAATCAAGAATACCCTCAAGGTCACCTTTCTCTGTCCCCGCGAGAGAGGCCAATCCTTTGTATAATCTTGTATGTAACGAATTTTCTCATACAGCTTAACATTATCTGCTTTACTCTTTTCCAGGTCTGCTACAAGGGCCTTGTTTTTCTCTTGGGCCAGTCTTAGATCCTGCAAAATTTAAATAAGGTCAGCCATTCACTCTCAATAAAGTACCATGTAATGGTAGAACCTGATTCACAACATTAATAAAAATTTCCAAATGGCTAGAGAGAATCCAAAAATGATATGTGCACACAAACAGCAATGAGAACAGTCACACAATATGACAGAATAAACAACAGACATGCCAGAAATGTCCACATGCTGTAAACTCTATTATCTTTATTAGATTTATAATAGCACATGCTCACAGTGTCCAAAATAGCATGGAGTTGATCAATGGAATGATTAATGGAGAAATCAGTGAGTTGATTCACAAGTGATGAGTACAACACTTGGTGGGTGTTTGTCTCCTTGACTTCGGAGATGTATTGTCACTAGCCAAGTTGCCAGTTGTCACCTATGACTATTCCCAAAATTTGCTCCCTATTTTTTTCTGCAAAATACATCTGATTTTTACAAAAAACTGTACAAGAATGGATGGAACGGTATATACAGTGGGTAAGCATATGCTCTTCCTTAGAGCAACAAGAACTCAAAAAAAGAATATTAATTGGGGTCCAAAAAGCAGGCATCTTTATCTAAAGAGATCCTTTAGCCAGAAGCTGATGGTGTACCTCATCCCACTACATAGAACAAAAAGAAGGCAGGGAGCTAACCTCATGGCAAAATGGCCTTATACCTAAATTTCCACAAAATAAATAAAGCTGAAATTCTAAAACAATGCTAAATCCCTGCAAATGCAGTGGGCCAGCCAAAGAAAATAAGCATGTATAAGTAGGAATAAGAAAGATAAGGGATAACTCTATTGGTAGGCACCAATTTGGTGCAGTGTTCAACAGGTTCAATGGCTACTGCATCAGAAAGAAAGAATGCATTAGATGGATAGAGCTGTCTCTATTTTATCTTGATTAACGAAAAGAAAGAAAAGTAAAATTATATGGCATTACATTATAAGGTTGCTCTTTATATGAAAAAGAAAGTTTACTATTCAGTTCTCTTCTAAAAACCTGGAGCTAGCTTCTAGCTTTACTAAGAAACAACACTAGCTTCTAGCTCTTTGCTCACTTATTCTATGCATTTCCCTTCACCAACCAGTAGTAGAAGTGATGCATTATATATATTATAGATACTAAGATTTTTTTCACTTAACTGTGAACCTGAGAGCAAAAGTCACCAAGTAAAGCAGACCATCAACAAACACTAACCCTGAAGCACCCGTGAACAATGATCCTCAAGAAGCCTCCAACATTTCTTGGCAAATTGACACACCCAAAAGATGTGTTTCACTGTCTTTGACTACTAACAAACAGGACAAAGGCCATAAAAAATCCTACTCTTGGTCAGCATGGCCTTGGATGGAACCCCATGATAAATTACGAGCCATGCAAAAACCCTTAGAATATAAGAAATCCAATATGACCAAAAACCAATGTTGCGTGAAGTGGGGAAAAAGTGGGGACGCAGAAGCGTCATTTCTCAAAAATCTAGGAAGGAAGCGCCTCGAAAGTCTTTACTATATATATATATTTGCATTTATATTCAAAATAACACCCAAAATACCAAATTAGTTGTAGAAGACATTAAAACATGCATATTTTTACATAAATCAACATAGATATGACATCCATGATTCCATTGTACATCAATGATTAATTATTCAAGCACCAACCATCTAGATTCTAGCAAGTACAAACATACATCAAATTTTTAAGCATATCATAAAACATCAAACATTTAAAAGATAAAATCATCAAACATTCAAGTAACTTATCTAGCAAGTGAGCAACTGTCAACATGAGTCATGTCCAAAATTCAAATAATAATGTTTACAAAATAGGCCACTTGGCCACCACCAAGACTCAAATACACACTGAACTAGGAAGGTAAGACAAAAATGTTCAAATTCACAACAAGACTACCAGTCTAATCTATGACAAAAGTAGTACACTGTGAATATATATACTAATCTTTCCTCCTTCCACCACGAACAAGATGTGAGCTTCCACATGGTGGCAATGAAGAAGATGGTGAAGCTGGTGGCTCTGGAAGTTGTGGCAATGGAACTGATGAAGATGAAGCCCCTGTTGTTGGTGTTGAAGCATGGAACTTAGGAAGCAAGGGACTAGATAGGGGTGGCATCTCAACTCGATCATCATCATTCTAGAAAAGAGCATCCTCCAATTGCTCTAATCGTAATGCTCCATCCTCCAACTTGGCATCCTATGGATTGTTGTCCCAAACCTTAAGGTCTTTAGTAGTCTTTGCATCATCACAGTAATGCGACAACAATCACAAGTTGTAGTGAACATAAACCAAGCTCTCTGCCCGGTCTAGATTTAACTTGTTCCTTTTAACACTGTGAATGAAAGAATAAGAGCTCCAGCACCTCTCTGCAAAAGACATGTTTACCACCTGTGATAGCACCCGCAATGCCAATGTCTGTAGAAGTGGAGTAGCACCTCCATGCATGTTCCACCACTCAAGAGAAGATAAATTCTCTTGACCTCTAATTGCATGCATGCTCCCAAATGGACTAGTGTTAAGTGTATAGTTGCTCAAATGTTTCCGTAGCATGGCTAACTCCTCATTAGAAACTAATCCAATGCTTTCATATAACCAGATAGAACCTAAAGTGAAGAAGGCTCATATCTCATGAACCTAAAGGAAATTTGAATGGTGAATCTTTGGTTTTATCTCTATTTTGGGTTAAGGTTTTATCTCTATTTTGTTAAGTTATGGTATGTTCTATGCTTGTAACAGTTTACTTCTTTTTCTTATTATATTCCACAGATTAGCAATCAC
>APFE031062235.1:0-58089 GCA_000404065.3 Pinus taeda | reverse complement strand
GCCAAACTTGATGCAAAACCTGGAACAAAACTTGGTGCAAAGGATGACACAAAACTTGGCATAAAATTTGGTGCAAAACGTGGTGCAAAACCTATTGTAATACCTGGTGCTAAACTTGGTGTAAGACTTGGTGCAAAACTCGATGCAAATTTTGTGTCAAGTTTTGCACCATATTTGATAAATGGATGCAAATAGCACCAAAAATGGGCTCTAGATGCAAAAAAAGAAGTAAAAGAAGATGCTAATCACAGGATTTGTTGTAGTGTTGGACAACTCCTATCCAGATTAATTAGCAATCTGGACTTTCTATATCTGTATTAATAAACAATCTGAGCTTTTTTGGGACTTTAACTTCAAATTCCTTGATGTTTTTGAAAGATCAAAAATTAATTGTTAATGTACGGTTATAAATATCATCCATGAGATTTTTTCTTATTTTTCAGATTTATTATTTGTATAATGATTTTAGTTATTTTTAATTTTTATATGTAAAAAAAATGTAGAAATAAAGGCATTTATATTTATAATTAATATTTAAGCATCAGGCTTGTATATATTATAATGATGTGAGAAAATTTATATTTTGAATAAAATAATTAATTGAGATTTGAAATCAAGCTAATATATTTCATTTAATACATAATCCAATGCACAATATGAAAATTCTGCCAATAGTGTTTTAGTTTCTATAAGTCTTCTCCTCTCTTTAATAATTTATTATAAAATAATTTGTGAAAAATAATTGTAATGGGAATTTATTAAAAAATTATTTATTAAACCTGGTGTTGGCACTCATTTGATGTGGTTATTGAAAACTAGTTTGGATTAATAATAAACAGATTTAAGTGTATTAAGTTATTCCACGCCACATAACATATACATAATATATATATATACACACACGATGTTAAAACGTTTGTGAATAATATCTAATGCAAAATTTCAAGATATGTGGTTCTCGTGGATTAAAATAAAATAGAAACCTTACATTCAAAAGAAAAAACATATATTAAAATGATAGCTAATAAATAGTGATCACCGAGGTTAAAAAATAAACAAAAATAGATAATAAACAATCGAGGCAGTGGGGGATAGAGATTTGATTTGTCCTCGGATTGGTTAGCGAGTAGACATGCAAAAGATTTATCAAAGCTTACTATTGAAACCATGTCACATATCATATAAATGTATATTAATATTAGCATTAACATTATATTTTACTCCATATATTATATATATATTTTGAATTTTTTATGATGTATAATGTTGAAAATATTTGTGAACAATATTTGAAGTAAAAGTTTAAAATATTATATTTATTAATATAATTGTGTTAATTATATATAAAAAAAAATATATAATTCAAGTTTGAAATTTAAAGTGGCATGGGATGAAATAGAACGGTGGGCGTATACACTCGCCATTCATTTATAGCTTGATAGTATGGAAAATATGGACTCGCTCTTATTTTTCGTATTTGACGATTTAATTTGACCGTAAAACATCGAAAATGACGTTCAAATAAAAAACCATAATTATGATGTGCGTGTATTTGGATAAAACGTCAACCTTGGTTAAAAACATATACTAAAACGGATATACCCAACGGTAAAGAGGACGGACAACCACATTAGTAATTATATATGGTGTATATATATGGAAAATATTAATAATTACTACGCGTATAAATTTAATATTAAATTTATGGCATTTTTTTAAAACTGGTTTTTGTTTTGTTTTTTTTTTTCTAAAAGACTGTTTTTATCTTTCCCTTTTATAATAATGGTGTTTAGGTTTACTTTATATATTTTCCAAAATTTCAATTTCAGAATAAAAATCTCTAAATCCTAGGGTTGCACATTATATGTTATCAAATCTCTAATGAATATTAATAATGTGACTAACAGAAATCTAATAAAGGTTTAGTTAGATTATAGGTTTTAAAATTATCTCGCAATTATTATTTTATTAATCATGTTTTAATTTAATTTTATATATTTTTTATTAAAAAATAATATATAACGAATATAGTATATTAAAGAATCTTAGTTATTTCTGATAATAAAATAGAATATAACTTCTAATTATACAGATTTATAAAATCTTATTATTGTAAATTATATTTGTATTTAAATTTGACAAAATTGTCTTTAAAGAAAATTAATTTTCATTATTAAGAAATTATAAAGTTAAAATTTTATAAAGATATCTAAAAAATTTAGATCAATGTATATCTTATATTGAGGAGTTTTGTCATTAATTAAGACTTTAAAAACTCATCAACTATGTTATTAAAAAATTAATAAGCTATCCCTTTAACTCAAACTTGAAAAAGGGTCATCAACTATCTTAGTAGCTAAAAAAAATTATAAAAATACATTTTTATTGAATTTTTAAACATTAAATCCATCCATGTGAAAGAATGTTGATTTTGAGCAATTTGTTCTTAATATTAAGAAAATTTTAAAATTAAGCCCTCTCATTTATATAAAAGCCTAAAAACGCTATGAATATATTCTTTTTTTCACAAATATGTTAAAATAAATCAAAATAAGTACTATAAAAACAAAACATTGGAATTCTACACATGAAGAAAATGCCTAGGCACAAAATCATACTAATCTACTATTTTTAGAGACTAATGACAAAGCTTTAAAATTCTGCATATGAAGGAGATGCCTAGGCTCAAAATCTTACCAATCCTCTATTTTTAGTTGTGACATTCTAACTATGCCATCTTGTGATTATTATTTGCAAAAAGTGTATCCTCCAAACTAACATAAAATATATCAACACAATTTCATTCTAATAATTAACTTAAACAAGTTAATAAATACTCTACATAAGGATATAACATTTGTGTAGATGCTTCACAAATACATTTGTAGTTGTAGATCTTGACAATTGCAGATGGCCTATTACAATTTGAAAATAAAACTGTACAAATAGACTATTACAGTTTGAAACCAACACTTTATGTTTTGTCCATGTCATAAATCCCATAAAACTAGAATATTGAAACATAAGCAATAGATACATATATTGTTGGTCATGATCTAGTTGTGCCAACTACTTCTAGAGCCTTGGGCTAGGGTAATTACCATGACCAATCCCTGGGCTATGGGTGGATGAGGTTGGACGAAATTCCATCACTATACAAATGGACTATTATAGTTTGAAACCAACATTTTATGTTTTTTACCATGCCATAAATCCCATGAAACTAGAATACTGAAACATAAACAATAGATACATATATTGTTGGCCATGATCTAGTTGTGTCAACTACTTCTAGAGCCTTGGGCCAAGGGAATTACCATGACCATTCCCTGGGCTATGGGTGGATGAGGTTGGATGAAATTCCATCATTGCAATGTCCTTCCTCTTTACTGGTGCATTTTCATTCATTATCTTATTGTGATGCCCTGAAAATATTTTGAGATCCACCATCTTTGCTTGCCAACGTTTCAGCCTCTTTGATTATGTGGACATAGTTATGAGTAGGCTATCTTGTACTGACACTTTGAACTGGGTGGAGGTGAGTTTGTTCTCTAATGGTGTGATTGATAACTGTTGAAGAATGTAACTAGTGTCGTTCTTCATAATTGTATTGGTCAAAAGAAAGAAAAAGGATTTTTTTTATTATTAACATAAATTGACTTATTAAAGCATGGGTTTCATGCTTGGGTCAATGACTAATAGATCAAAACCTCCATTGCGGGCTTCTAATGTTTATTTCAAGTGCCCTTGTCCATGTCATTATGTAAAATACCCTTCTTGGGCTCTATCTATCAAGAAGTAAATTTATTTTGATGTAAAATGATTCATCTAGGCCTCCTCCATCAAGTCGGCCTCAAGTACATCAATTCAGCCTCATTATGGTAGATACAACCACTATAAATTGAAGTGCTACTTGACTTATTTGAGCATCCAATTCAAGAAGTTCGATTTGTAATCATAAGGAGAAGCGAAGGCAAGAAGGAAGGGTGTAAAAGGCTTGGAAAAGAAGAGAAATCCTAGTGAAGAAAGGAGAAACTTTAGCGAAGAATAAAAATTCATTTTTCTCTCACTTTCCCTCACACATGCAAAGAATCTAAAGCTGTAGGAGGGCCAAAGTTGTAGACCTGAAGCTGGGATCAAATTTTGAAGAAGTAAGGTCGAAATTCTTTCTTTGATGCAATATTGTTGCAGTTGACCATTGAAGCTTGAAAGAACAATTTGAGGGATGACTTGGTGGAGGAGGAAGGTCTTTTGGTCTGGTCTAAGGTCTTGGTTTGTCTCAATTTTATCATAATATACTAGTGGAAGAGTTGGAATGGATTTTCCCCTAGATAGGGGTTTTTCCTTGACTGAGAACCTACATCTTGTATCCCTTATTGTGATCTTCATTGTTTGGCATTTGTATTGATGAAAGGAACACAATACATTGAAAGAAGAACTAATAAGAATTAAAAGAGAAATCACAAGAAAATTTCAAAGTCCTAGAGAAATCTACCTGTTGAATCTAATACATATGATTCCCTAGATTTCTAAAAAATAACTGCCCCTTCTTTATTGTCGAGCTCCTTCTCATGTATGCATCTTGAAAGAAACTTCGCTCTTGGTTGTTCATTGATGAGATCCTTCTCATGTGTGCATATTGAAATAAACTTCACCCTTTGTTGTTGTGATGAATCAAGTTGCTTTAAAGAATGAATAACATGATAACACATATTTCATTAAATTTGGAAATATTTTATTATAAGGACAATGGATAGAATTGAGTTTCTTGGTTATTTTGAAATTCTAGATCTATCATTTAATTCCAAATTTAATGAAATATGTGTTTGATGATTGAAGCCTATATGCCAAGCTTTGACAATGGAGCATGATAAAACATATAATAGCATGAGAGTGACCCATATTGACAAGAAGCCAGCTTCATTACATCTTTCCCAAAGTCCAAAGTTCAATTTCATTTTAGCAAATTTAAAATAATTAACTTAGAATAAGATATGTTGATGTACCAAACCCTACCAAACCAGAGTTTTCCATGGCACCTAAACCTTTGATCAACTCAATCTCATGTGTTTCCTGATAGCAATAGCATCAAAACGCATCCCTTCCAACATTGACCTCGACCGCCAATTGGAAACAATGATTACAATAGGAATCACCCACATCAATGTAATAATTAGTGAGAAGTATAATAAAACAGTTCATTTGAGATTGATTCGGTATGCCTATGATATCAACATGATCCAAGATCTTTTCTTTGGTTGATGTTAACATAAATGCATTAAAAGAGCATGTAGAAACCACATATGCAAAATACTTAAAGAAGAAGTAATTTAAAAGAGACCATAAATGACAATGCACAAAATGTTTCAGAACAAAGTTTGTCCAATGTGTACTACATCTTTGAGCCCTGCTTTAATGGTGGGGAGGTCACTTCATTCATCTCAGCAAAAATGAAAATGAGTACATGGAAAAATGCATCATTATACCTCTAATCATGAGGATGACCTAAAAAAGGGCTACTCAAACTATAGCATACTCCATACAAGCAACTTCATCTTGGAATTCTATGACTTTAGAGTATAAACACGACCACCTTCTGATTTGTGCAAGGTTACCTCAAAGTTTGTGCCAAACATTAATGGAAAATGTTGTCTTCTGTCATAAGCCCTAATATCTGTTGCTCAAAATCCAAATCTGATTGCACCAGTGAAATCCTTGCAAAATTCTGAGTAAAATGAGTATAAACCCTGCAATATTCTGCCACTCTCAAAGAATCTTTAAATTCCACAACAAAATATGTATTAGAATATTCCTCCTCGAAATCCAGGCCCAAAGGCTTCCACCCTCCTGGATCTATCGTGCAAGGTTCCCATCCTAATATGAGTTCCATAACGTGGCAATTCCACCCATCTGCTCACATCTATGGTCGATCGACATGCACTCTTTGTGGAATGGATGGGAAGTGTTATAATAAATGTGTGTCGACAGAGTTAACAAAGGCCAGTCAACCAACTGAAAAGTTATTGTATGCAAATATAGTTCATTTTTTTGGAAAGTCTAGGGTGTTGGTAATGTTGGCATTGATGTCAAATTGTCATAATTGATGGATGCATTGACATTAATTCATGATGTATTCCATTGTTGCAAGAGTGCTTGAAATTCAAAGGCTGAAAGTGATGTGAAGTTAAAAGGCTATGATAATCAATGTGAAGGTTGAACATTGTCAAATGGAACATAAAATATTAAGACACAAGCTGAAAAATATATGCTTTCATTAAATAAAAAAATGTATGATACAAGATAATACAAATATGATTTGTCTCTTGTAATCATTACTGGTTGAATTGTTCTATTTCAACTCTATTTTATATTACAAATTTTCTTTGAGAACTGAAAATGAAGAGACAAGCTTGTGAGCAGTTGTTAGAAGACCAAGAGACAATGTTTCATTTCATATTCCTACAAAGAATATAAACAACTGATATGGCTTTCTTATAAAATATACAATGTGGAATGGAAACATAAGTGTTTGAAGTGTAGTGTGCATAAGAAATTTGATAATAATCCATAGAAGAGGCACAGAGCTGAAAAGGAGAAGCAGTGTAGATTTACAGTAGACTTGTTGCATGATGTGGTCCATTTGAAAGACTATTGTATTCAAAGGAAGTTTACCATTATCCTAAGTTTAAGACTACAAGGTGGTGCCCTAGGAGCAAGCATACAACCCGGATTGTCTTGGACTGGTAAGGGTCCGACTTCGTTCAAGGATTGTTGGGCGTGGGATCCCCCAAGGAAAGTTTTGGGGCTTGAAGCTTAGATTTTGGTCACAAATTGTAAATTCGATGTAAAGACTCCGCATTTTGTGGGCACGGAGTGCGTAGCTTGTAAATGAGTCATAGGGTTGTTTCCCTTAATTTTGTAATGTAATGTTGGATGTAGAGATTTACCCATGGTCCGCGGACCATGGGATTGTATAAATAGAGCGAGGTTCTAAGTGTAAATTAATAATGTAATCAATCAATTAATGATCATGGAATAGAAGGATAGCAGGGTATTTGAAGTGTAAAGTCTAGTTTTGGGTCGTAGAGTAGGAGAAGGCTCTGCAGCTGAGTGCGCAGAGGCCTAGTACTTCACAGCTGAGTGCGCGAACCCCTGCAGCTGAGTGCGTAGAGGCCTAGTACTTCGTAGCTGAGTGCGTGGACCCCTACAACTGAGTGCGCAGGGCGAGTCGAGTCTGTAACAGTTGGAAGCGTTAATAAAGAGAAGTTTTATATCATTCCTGTGTATTTATTTTTTGTTTTCTACATTGAATGTGTTGGGTATGAATTGCATTTCTACTGTTTATATGATGCACGAAAGTATGTGATTGTGATAATTAAGTGAATGTGAGATAAAGTATCTGTTTACACGAAGTTAAGATATTTAAGAAGATAAGTAATATATGCGGTATAGTATGGGGAAATAGCGCAGATCGCTGCCATAGTAGTGCGAAAGCATCTCAGCCCCTAGTTAGGGCTGCTTGAAGGTGGTTATAACAGATTGCGAAGGTCTCGCAGGTCAGCACAGTGCGTGAAGTGACCTGCACGAAGGTAGGCATAGTTGGACTAAATCAACACCTCAGACATCTCAAGAGTGTAGAAACTTGGTTTCAACATCCCCCCATACTGCTTCGAGTGAGACTTCAATCCGCGCTCTGCGAGCTGATGCCGAAAGGGTCAGTAGTGTAGGGATTTGTTTGGCTAAATAACTCCGAACCTGGGTTAGGCCCCATCAAGCCAACAAATGGTTCTGTTGCTAGGACGAGAATTTCATAGAGATGTCTGATGTCATATCATTGGAATCCAACTAAGAAGGAAATTGAAGGCTAGTTGGACAGAAGAATTCACAAGTTCGTGGCGCAGGAAAACAGGAACCCACGACTCTCAAAAGAAGAGTGGTTAGACTGCTACATGTGCACAGAGATCTACGAAATCTTCTTCGTGTCTTTCCCTACTAAGCTGTATGAGTGGATCCCGAAGCTAGCAGATAGCCAAGGAAGGTGGGAACTCGACAATCCTATTGTGTGGACCCCAGAGTTAGTGCAAAGTTTGGAAGCATCGGAGAATAAGATTGCACATGCCATTGATCATTGGCTCAATCGGATTATAGGAGGATTCATTACTGAGTTCACGGTTGACACCTCAGTCAACTATAGTGAGGCAGACCGACGTTTTCTCAAAGGACCATGAGGTAAGTATGTAAAGTCTTTGAATACTTGGATTAAAATTCTATTGTGCGAAAATAGGGTTATGCAGTTACCTTGATGTTCGGGGCTACGCAAAGTGGAAAAGCTTACAGGAACGAAGGAAGTAAGGGATAAGAAACTAGCCCCTTGATCTCACCTCTGCGAGGGGACGAGGAAGAGCTTGTGAAGTGTGATCCATCTGATAAGGAAAAGAATTCCGCAAATAGCACCCCCACCCCCACCGCCACTAGCTTCACCACCACCATCACCTCCATCTTCACCCATACCACCTCCGCCACCACCGCGATTCAATATGGCAAGCACAATGAAGTTGCCTATGTTCAAGGGTTTGGGAAATGAGGATCCAGACCAATTCTGGTTCACGGTAAGCGCTGTATGGGAAGCGCAAGGAGTTACAGATGAAAATATAAAGAAAGCGACACTGGTTAGTGCCCTGCAGGACTGCGCGCTGACCTAGTATATCAAGCACTCCAATGATAATCCAAATGTGGGAATCGCAGATATCCAAGCAGCGCTAAACATAGAATTTAGCAGGCCGAAGTCTGATGCATAGTCGATCATTGGATTCAAAGAGATCACAATGCTACTAGGCAAGACACCCTGGGAGCTGGATCAAAGGTTGAAATGCACGATTCACGAAGCTAATATGAATTTGACGGATGGACAACATCACAAATGGTTTGTAGCATTGCTAACACCACATCTGAGGAGTGCGCTTTCACAACAGAAAATATTGACTCAGGCAGAGGTTCATTTTTGACTCATGATGATGATTCTTCAAGGATATTCTTTGATGGAATGTAGACACTAGTTTCTGCATCTGATATTCAGGTCCCTTTTATATTGTCTTTGTTCAGGTCCCTCTGCAATTGATTCATAATAACTCAGGTCCCTTCTGTCATTTACATTTTTATGCAATATATACTTCTTCTTCTTCTTCTTCTTCTTCTTCTTTTTTATTTATTTATTTAATGTAATTCAGGTCCCTTCAATACAACTGCTCACACCGTTTGCATAGTTTTATTATGAATCTTCCCCCTTGCTTATTCTGAGACTTGTCCCCTAGTCTTACTTATTCTGGAGGATGATTCCTGCAAAATCAAACTGAAGAAATGGTAAAACAAAATAGAGAATTTATATTGGCCAAACAAGTTGGTTTTCCGATATGAATTCAAGTTTGTGTTGTGCCAGTTTCCTGGATTTTCACAACCAAACTCCTTTATTATTTTTTATCTTTGTCTATTTTTTTTCTGGATGGAGGTGGGGTGTAATGGAGTAGGGAAGTATGAAAGGCTTATGATAATAGGTTATATTGAAGTCATGATTTAGTAGTAAGGATAAATAATAAGTCTGGACTTCAACATGCATGATCGCGGAGCTTAACATACAATATGGCTTATCAAAGACTTCTTTGGAAATGCATGTGACTTTTCATGGTAAAAAAAACTTGACTTCTTCTTCTGATGATTAGCTTCATGTCTTTTTGCCTTGATCTCGATCATGTTGTAGGGTTTGTTGGTGTTGTTGGTCAATAACTCCAGACAAGCTTCAAGAGTTTGAGTTTCATTGGATGAACTCAACATCAGGTGAATTTTCACTTTGCTTTGACTTGAACATTTATATTCATATTCTTAAATATGAATTTAAAATTGAATTTGAAAAATACTTCATCCATGGAGTTCACTACTTCATTCTTCCTATAACCTGCAAAAACATAGCACTTGTCTGCAATACAATATTAGATGATGGAGGAAGAGAGGTGTACAAAATCTCTTCTTCCAATAAATATGTAAATCATTACAATCATTTCTTAGAAAAAAATTCCAAAGATGATATACAAACAAAATGCATTTATTTACCCCTTGAGGAATGGTGGTCAGCCTAGACCTCCTAGCGGTATTTTGTTTACAAAATATTCGTTTTATATCCAATTAGAGTGATTCCAAAGCCAAGTTGAAGTGAATTCATATGGATACCTCCAGTATAAACAAGTTTTCAAAATGGTTTAAAAATATTTGGTAAAAATTACAAGGAGTACCATGTTTGATGGAGCTGCTTGTTAATTTGTAACTAGACCATCAGTCACTATTTGAAGTGTAACTTCTTCGATACAGATCGGATCAATGTGATTCAAATTTGAGATTAAATTAGATTCATTTTTATCTTACCAGTAGAAACATGTTTTAAAAATTCTTAGGCTTGATATCACAAAATTGGTGATGAACAAACCTAGGAGGTAGAGTTTTACTATTCTGTGTTGAAGACATGTAGTCACTAAATGTGGCATAACGTTTTCATTTCACCTCCAAATGGGATGATTAAAATTGTTTCTTAAGCTATACTTTAATATGTATCTCCCATATGAACATGTTTTGAAAAGAAGATGATTTGGTATGTTAAATATGTCAATGAATAGTCAAGACCTAGAATTGTCACCATGCAGATTTTTCGAGAAGCAGTTAGTATTTCAAGAATAACTTTTTCATATGATATCTGATTGAGGTGATTCAAATTGATTTGGAAACTAGATTCCAAGGGATATCTTCCCTATGAATTTCATGTAAAAATGTTTTCATTAGACACCTCAAATATAGGTTGTACTAACTCTGTCGTCAACATTTCACTTGAGACCTAGTTTTGATTTTGGCCACATTTTTATTTGTGATGTAAATTGAAAATTTAAAAATGGATTCAAAAACTATATTTCAAGAGATATGTAAAAACAAAATGATTTAAAAATGATCCTATATGGTTACCCGAATAGGATTGTTCTTACCGCATTTTGCCATGTAGTCCTTTCAAATGAATATTGAACAATGATTTGAAGAAATATTCATAACAGTTTGAAACAAAATTATTATGGAAGTCTTATTGTGAATTAATTCTACTTGTTTATTTATTCTATTCTATCCTATTCTATTTTAGAAAAATAATTCATTCTCTCAAGTGTAAGAGAATTTCCAATGCATCCATTTTCGTAACAAGATCATAAGTAAACTCATATCCAAATTTGAAAAATATATGTTAATGAATGTTTGAACATGAAAATTTATTTGATCATAAAGATTTACTGAGAAAGAATGTTGAAAAATTGAGTAGTGTTGTGACCTAATGACTAGTTGAAACCAAGTTTTAAGATGGTCTTTGTTTGCTTGGCTCTCATTAATTGTCATAGCACAAAACGTTTCTTGTGGTACTTGCTCAAAATCTTGTATGCACAAGGGATCTTGTGATATACATGCTAGAAATTATTCAATTTTTGGCTCTAATTTTTTATCTTCATTACATATGATACATGACTCATTCACCTCCTCACAAAGATAGCTAGAAGAAAGCTCTAGATTCTCTTCCTATGCATCATCTTCATGGATGTTTTGTTGCTCTTTATACTTTGACATAAAGATTCATCCCTAGTGAGCATTCTAAATTGAGGACAAGGACTTGAGAATAGTTTTGTGTTGGCATACCCTCCTTCTCTAAATGATTTCCTTAACATAATTTTTTTAGATCTTGTCTTGCAAATGGATTTTGTAGTTATTTTTTTATTTTATTTTTTTGTTGGGGGTTTTGTCTTGGGAATCTACTTTCAGGATCTCTATTTCTAGGCATAAAGAAACATAACTAAGAGAAATGTATCTTAACTAACTTTTTTTTTTTATCAAATTTTTAGTGTTTTTGTTTATCTTCTATTTGACTGTTGATGGTTGCCTCCCCGGCAATGGCGCCAAAATGTTGGGCTAATTTATTAACACAAATTAACACAAGTATTCATTATCAATCTGGGTTTGTAAAACTTGGAGGCGAGTCCACAGTGTATGGATATTAGATGTAGCCAAGCTTAGAAGATAAAATTTGAAGAGTTAAGGAAGTACATATTACAAATATAAACCTATTTTAACAATTTCTAATTCACTCATGTAATATGTGAAAGATGAGGCTCCTAACTTAGGAGAACTAGGTTGTCCTTCCCTGCAATACTACTTTCATGAAGAGAAATCTAAAAGCACTAATTAACAATGGTTTATGATGTAGAAGATGTAAAAGAAGAGGCTCCTAACTAAGGAGGAACAGATTGTCCTTCTTCACAATTCTACTCTATCATAATCACCATTGCTTCAAACTAGAAATGCATAAATAACTTCAAATAAGAAAAGGAGAATGAAATTCAATTTTAGTTCAAGATAAATAGAAGGGGAATTTAACTTAAATTCCTGTGTGTCCCTTCATATGTAGATTAGAATTAAACCAATATCCATTCAACAATCATCACACATTAATTCAAATAAGCAAATCTGAAACAAAACAAGTAAACAAATCTAAAGCAACTAGTTCATGAAAATTAAGCTAGTTTAACAATGAAGTGTACTTAGCTTGGAGTGGGGGGCCTCCACCCTTGCCATGCACACTTGAGGCTGCTATCAAATGCTGAAACTTAAAGCACTCATCCACACTAATGAACAACAAAATGAAAGTAGAACAAGTTCTTCTAATTAATCTCCAATGTTCAAATGTCTCAGCATAAATTTATATAAAAATTACATCCATAAGCCTTCAAAGTTTTGGCTTAAATAGAAGATCATGAAACAAACTGATCTAAAGTCTCTCTAACAACTATACCTGTTCATATACATCTATCCAAATCAAATCCATTCAATCCATCACTAAAACTATGGACAATCCCATGAAATCATAAAACTGCCCTATTTCCTAGGGATTTTCTAGATGACTAGTCATGTTTGACCAGCCTTGACCAGGCATGATTTAGCTTGTTTTGACTGAACCAATTGGAATTAGTTCAGTTCTAGTTCCCAAGATTTCCATTCATGTATCTAGCTCGATCCCAAGTGTCCTGCAAATATGTCATCCACATAGCCATTACAGGAATTTCTGATTCTGTCCAAAAATGCTCTTAAAACCCAATTTTTGCAAAAATATCTAGAAATTAAAAAACATAATTTATTTGCTTGAATATGCATAATAAGGTCAAAATAAGGTGTATATGGATGGTATATGGTGGAAAATTATGGAAATCAGGTGGATTTTAATAAGCAAAATTTGATTAAAAATGAGGGCCAACAGCCCTAATTGCAGATCTTCGACCTCAAAACTCGTCAACCCTTTGACCAAGCCTCACTACTCAATTTGGGACTGTCTTGGCCTCTTTGTAATCAGAAAAGGAATCTGCTTGAAGTAAAACAGGTCTGAGCTCATTTTGGAACCTATTGAGTTGCAATTTTGAATACTATTGTCTACTGGTTAGGGCAGAACTTGTCTTCTATTATTTGAAGACATAATTGCAAACTTGTCTAGGCTGTATATTTGGCACATGGTTAGTGGTTCTAGTCATCATATTGGCAAGTCAACCTTGACATTGATTGTACTCTCTTTCTCTCTTTCTTTTCTAAACATTTGATATTGATAATAAGAATATTTGATCAAGGGTTTTCCCCATTTTGGGGTTTTTCCCTGGCTTATGCCAATTATTGGGTTCTCTTGTCTTGGCTTGTATTCTAATTCGATCATATGTTCTTTCTTAAGTTGATATCAATGTGATAATGATTAAGTGCTAATGAAAGTGAAATGGACTAACAAATGGGCTAATATGGAATTTGAAGTACATAGGTGAAGAGTACTCCATTTGGAAACATATAAAAGATTATTTATGTCCTCTTTCCAAAGAAGACATGGCAAAGTATTTTGTGCATAATATTCGACAGTTGATCCATCAGACGTAACTGGGGAAGAATGGAAATCAAAATAAATTGTGTAGCATGAGAAACTTCCAAGTTTGTTTCAAGTTCTATTAAAGAGGGTGAAGTTGATGTTATGGGTTCATGCTCTTACATTTAAGAATTTCCTGATTAAAATTTATTGGAGGGAGCTACTTATTGAGAAGAACTATGGATTAATCATCCTTCAATTTCCCCCAGATGAAGATTGCTTCCCTTCCAATCCTCTAGAAGGCACCTTATGATCAAACTTATTAGATGTGACTTAAATTCAAGCTTAACAACTCCAAGAGGGCCTTGAGCTTGGCCTGGAACTCTACAAAAAATATTTAAATTGTTTAATGTCCATTTTCAATTTTAAATTGATGCATTTTGCAGGCAACAAGAGTCTCAGCTTGGCTTGCACCTTTGAGACAAAATTGCTAGAGAAGAGGAACTTTAAAATCGTTATGCCATAAAAAAAATTGTAATAGTTTTCTTATCTCTATTCTTTTGATAATATGCCAGTATTTTCTAGTTTAAATACCATCAAGTTAACTATGGATGTCATCCTCCAATGTTCAAAAATAATGAGAAAATTAATCAGAACAATAGGCACAAAGGCAAGTTACCTTTTCTCAGGAATCTCTGGCATACTCTGCGGTGGCTTTTTGATTAGTGAGACATGTTCCACTAGGGTCACAACAACCACATTTGGTACCTTGAATTGCCACAAAATATCTACTTCTGATGAATCACTTTTCAAATAGCCATCCTTGCTTCTTGCTTCAGTTTCAACCTCTAACGCAACAATAGTTTCATCTTCATAAGGAGTTCTTCGCCCATCAAATTCACGTTTTTTTTTTAATAGGTCTTTTGCTTTTAATTACCCACTGCGTCTCATGAATCTGTTGCCACCTACTTTTGCATAATGCAAATTGTTGTAGTTCGTGTCCATAAACAAAATGAAGTACTCTGAAATCAATAGGCTGATAGAAAACATTTAAATTTTGAAATTTGTAGCTTGTGCTAGAAAGAAGATGATAATTCTAGACATATGTTAAACATTGACAGCAAAGGTTTTTGTGCCAAATCTTAAAATAATTAAGCATATCACTTGCATAATTTATAAAGTAATAAAACTGCAAAACATGGCCAAAGCTATGAGATTGTAGAGGATTAGAAACCCTAGCTCACTAATTATTTTTCCTCCATGAAAGGTGTTCAATCCATAGCTTCATGGGTTCAACAAAATGCTAAAGTTTAGATTTGACTGAAATATAAAACAACCTTACTCAAATACCAATAGTAAAGAAAAATTCTTGTGCGAAAGATAGAGGGAAAAAATATGAGTAAAACAAAAGTAATATACTAAACGGTTCATTTAAGTCATTTTTTCTTCATTTCAAGGTATCTAGTAACATCGATATTTAAGGTCTCATTGACAGGTCATTTTCTTTGGCTAGGGATCTCTAATGAATTACAGTATTGAACTTTAACATGGGTTTCCATTATGAAACAATTTTCATTTTCCTAACAGATGTTGAATGAAAGTATTGGTACAAATATTCTTCAAGCTAACATCCCACTCTACCTCCACTACAGAATGACATTATTTTGAAGTTAATGTCAGATATTAACCAGAGATTCAATCACAATTCATCAGAGAAACCCTAACTCATATTCACCACTAACACAAGTACAACTTTGAGCCAAAGAGAAACAGGAAATGATTGTAAACATAAATATGGAACAAGGCACCTTTAATACATTTCAAGGAAGTTAAAATCTATGGAGGATTTCAAACACTATCCCTAATCATTTTTCATTGTTATCATTTTTTAGATATTTAAAAATATCCTAAAAAATAGTCACGATTTTTATATTTTTGATTTCTTAGATTTCCTAAAAATATGGAACATATTTGTATACTTTTGATTTCTTTGTTTTCCTGAAAATAAGGAAACAGGGATAAAAAATTTGAAGTATTACCACCAATAGAATATTAATGGATAACCAAGTATAAGATAGTCAAATACCATCAAGAAACTTGGCAACAACCATCACATTAGTTATTGGAAGTCTATGTACATTGTGAGAAGTAATCCAAAACCCTGAATTGAGTTGAAACAAGTGGTCGATAGACGCATATACATCTACAAAAACAAAGGGACTAAAATGCATATACTTAAAAATTATCTCCAAATATTGCTCAATGTTGATGTTTGGAATTCAAATGCCATGGAAAACCCACAACCTTGGTGGTGACAAGAATTGACTTGAAGGTGTTGATTGTCTCTCATTCCTAACCACAACGAGATGAGAGAATTGAAAGGATACAAGTACTACTTGGTTCTGTAGAACTAATATCAGAAGCTGAAAATAAGTATATGTCATACTGAATCCTTCTTGGCAAGACATACCTCATGGCAGAAGCCATTTGTGTGCAAAGATACAAGAATTTATGTTTCAAAGGGATTCAGCTGAGAATAATAAAATAGGTAAAGGCTGATGGCATCAAACTATACCTACCTGTTATAGACATATTTGGGCACTACAACCCCAATATTATATGTCCATAAACCAAGGGCTTCTAAGTCCCTAAGAGTGTTGTTTCATACCCTAAAGGAACAAGATCAGCTGATTACATCATCTACCAGAAGTTCTCCATGAAAAACTGCTCAAAGTTGATCAAAACTGGACCATCTCACCTGCTCCATAGTCAAAGTGCGATGCATCCCACCTAATGCACACAGGGGGTGTGATACATACTGAAAATCCCTTCTACGGGGTGCGATGGGCGAGAGTAGACAAATGGCAGAGACAATTTGCAGCGTGGATGATCATGGAATCTTCTAGAAACTTCTCCTATGGCACTTGCCTCTCTGAATTCACCCAGGGATGAGTAAGAGATCATGAAATATCCAAGTGGAATTGAGAACTATCAGAGGAATGACACTAATAAAAAACCCAGAAGTTGACTCACCCACCTGCAAACATCTATATATGGATCCCTCATCCTAGAGATCCAAAGGTTGGAATCTTGTATTTTGTAAGTGTTTTTGGTTTCTCTGTGCAACATTGTTGGGTGATCTAAGTTTTTCATGAGGTGAATAAGGGCTTTCATTCTGGGAGGATGACGTTGGGTTAGATCAATGGGTTGTAATCCTCTCTTCTACTCTTTCTATCAATAAAGATATTTGAGTTTTCCTCCATATTATTGTATGTCTGAGTCGATATATGCATTTGTGTGGTCAATATATATTTGATCCTATATCGTTTATGATTGTAGATCTCTATGCTTTGATGGTATTATGCTTCTTTGACTCTACAAGTGTTCTTTGAAGTGGGACAAGCGAGAAAGGAGCGGTAAAGATCTGTCGAAGGGGAGAGGAAACAAGCAAGGAGCCAAGCAAAAGACTGAGGTTGGTACTCTATGCTTCTCTCTCATCTACTTCTCATAAAGGAAAACACAAGTAACTTTAGTTTGTTTGTTTATAAGATAGCTACCCATCTTAGTGGGACTAGCAGCACTGAATGGACATTAGTTTTCCCGATAACAAAATGGCGACTCCGCTAGGGAGTGAATAGCTTGTTTGCTTGTTTATATTTTTTTTCTTTATAAACTACAGACGGAGCCTAAAGTTAAGCCAACTACCCTTCGAACTGCAATTTCTATGCAAGTGCAAAGTAGATCAATGCTACTTCAGTCCATCTCTGGGTTTTGTTTATAAACTGAACAATTGATTTGCAAACATCCTAATTTCCCTGGTGGTGGCTCAAGTAACCTCATTAGATCAGCCCCTATGCTTTGTATTTACTGACTATCATTAGCTCAGCTTAAATCCCTGAACTAAGCTGCAAACTGTGACCAAAAACCAAGTTAAAGTCTCGTCCCTGGACCATCACACTGTCTCCTTTTGATAGTCTGGATGCATCGCACCTCCCGTGTGCAGTAGGTGAGATGCATCCCTATTTCCTTGTTTTACAGGTGCGATGATTAGATAAGACTGTTTCTGCCTCCAGATTTTGGTTTTTTCTTCACTCTCTTCAGCTTTATTCAAGAGTTTTGCTGTCTGTGATCAGTATACCACTATTGAAACTCCCTTCCTTTGAATTATTTAGCCTCCATTGTACAAATAATTGTGCATGTTTTTGTGTATTTTTTTCCATTTAAAGTTCTCCTTTACAAAAAAGTAGCTTAATCGAACTGTCGCCTTTTGATTTGGAAGTGTCGCAAGTGTCATTTTCAGTCAAAGAAAAGAATCCTACTCTTTTTGATGGTCGATTACACTGTTACTCTTGTATTTGGTTTGAATTAATAGTATTTCAAAGTGTCGAAAGTAGTTTTCAAATTGAAGTTGAAAGTGTCACTCTTAGCTTTCCTTTCGTTTTTTAAATTCGAAATCGCAAAGTGTCGTCTTAGCCTTCCTTTCGTTTTTTGAATTCGAAATCGCAAAGTGGTCTTCCTTTCGTTTTTTGAATTCGAAATCGCAAAGTATCGTCTTAGTCTTCCTTTCATTTTTTGAATTTGAAATCGCAAAGTGTCGTCTTCGTCTTCCTTTCATCTTTTGAAGAGAAAATTGTCAGTACTGTCACGTTGAGAGAAAAGATAGTTCAGATTTGTACT
The DNA here is from genome assembly GCA_000404065.3 of Pinus taeda. Classification (NCBI taxonomy): domain Eukaryota; kingdom Viridiplantae; phylum Streptophyta; class Pinopsida; order Pinales; family Pinaceae; genus Pinus; species Pinus taeda. Next base: position 39,506 of record APFE031062235.1, on the reverse strand, counting down.
TAGCAATCTTTTTGTCACTCACATATTAAGAAAGCGGAAAATAAATACATGCATGTGCATTTGCATTTAGATTGCTTGTTGATTTTGATTTAGGACGGTGCATCTATGTGTGCTCTCTGCTCTATGTTGAAAGAATTTCACTTCTCTTTCCTTAGTAGCTAGGATTTTCATTGCGAAAAGAAGAGTAAACGACTGTTTGTCATCTTAGATTGCATATTTAGGAATTGTATATCTACATCATGCGGTGAACCTTAAAGGCAAACTTATTAAGAAAGATCAATTGTAAAATAAATTCAATGAACACAAAAATGCTTTGGAACCTAACGCACAACATTTAGAAGTCTAGGCTAGAGACGTATTCTGGTGTCGTAAATCTTGGTAACTATTGCTTTCATCGTAGGTTGGGTGATTCCTCCTCTTTGGGACGACAAGTGCCAATAAAAACTTGTGCTCCCACGTACCGTCAAGTATATATTGGGATACCACAATAGGCTATATCCTTTATCCTTAGGAAGCCGTGTCTACCGCCCCATCGATCGTAATGCACTGACCATAGCATTCGAGAAGATTGACTGTCGTACCGTAAAAAGTATTTTGCAGTTTTGCTATTGGTTTGGTAATCCCTCTGTCTAGATTTCCAGATTAGTCACTTTCATTCCTTTTCAGACTCCTTAAAAGAAAAGGTCCATCTGAGCACTTGTCACTTCAGGCTCATTAAAAATCGAAGGTGACTAAAGTCATCTTTAGCTTTTTCTCGACTCTTAGAAATTGAAAAAGCAAGTTGTGTCAAAGTGTCATAAAATTTATTTTAATCGGAATAACGTCACTATTCCCTCGTTGGTCTTAGGTTGAGAAAATGGAGTCCACCAACCAAGGATTTCCCCTTGGGGAAAATCCTAGTCCCTTCTCCTCTTGGGGAGATTTTGGTGCACCTCATATGGCCACATTGTCCCTTCCAGGATTGACAAATGGCCTGCCAGTATGGCTCTTCTCGACCTCTTTCATTCAAATCACTATGATTCCTAAGAAATCAAATTAGCAACTAGATGATACTAGAATTACCACCCAACCTTCTACTTCATTTGTTTCTCCCTCTCCTTCTTCCTCTTTGCTTGGTGAAGCTAGTAAAGTTAAGGACCAAGTAACTGAGAAGAAGAAGAAGAAGCCAACGACGATAGGGGGCAACCAAGCATCGTCTAGCGAAAATCCACACACTGCACCGTCCAAACCTAAATCTCCATGTGTCATTTGCAAAGTAGACCACTATCATTGAAATTTTCCTTGCATCCCACAGATCTTAAGGGACTGGTCTGCCCGCTTGCACAATCCAGTGTCCTAAATCTCTGATGATCATGTTGAAAGTACACCGTCAACTAGTGAAAACGAAGTCACTAGACAAAAAGGAAGATCTAAAATTCCTTGTAGATTATGTGAAGGCGATCATGCCATCCACCGTTGTCCCTTCCTAGATGAGGCTAAAAGAGTCTTGGATAACCGTCCTGCTTCACCGCTGCAGCTTCCTCCTAGATACAAGAAACTCTTGCCAAGTCAATCGCTAGTTGAAAATCTGACTGACACACCTTTGTGGTCGGTCGAAGCATCTATCATTGAAGATAAACCCTCCGAGTCCACACCGGACCATAGTCAACAGGTCGAGACGGCAGTCGACCCAGTCTTGTCTTCAGAAGGTCTACATTCAGATGATATAGTCACCAAGGAGAATGAGAACGACATCATTCAAATTCTCTTCGTAAACACAGACTCCGATGAACATGGGGGCAATATACGCATTCCTTTATTGCAGGAAGGAAGTTCGTCAGAGATGTATCCGGCCGTTTATTCGGTCCCACCTCCAAGCAACCTAGTTGTTTCCTTTGACTAGAATCTACTAGGCAGACCCCGTCTACCATCTAATGTACCATTCCGAATCATAGTACAAGCTTACATAATGGTCATGGTCGGTGTTGTCATAGATGAAGGGGCTTCTGTGAGTATCCTTTCCTCAACTGCTTGGAAAGCGCCTGGTTCGCCATCACTTCTGCCTGAGATGCGAAATTTGACAGGCTTCGACAAAGGAACCATTCAACCGTTAAGGATCCTTCCAAGTTTACCTATAACTTTGAGAAGAAAAACTGTCTACCTGAATGTAATGGTAGTCCAAGGACCTTTAGATTACAATCTACTCCTTGGGTGTGACTACATGTATAGCATGGGAGCCGTTGTCTCCTCACTCTTTCGAGTGATGTGTTTTCCGCATGAAGGTAGAGTGGTCCAGCTCGTAGACCAGCTTTCATTCCCCGGCTCACACACAGCTAATAGTCAAATGCTGTCCCTAACTGGTCTTTTTGTCCAAGGAATGTCTCATCAATATCTAGTCTGTCCACCTGATGAGTGCGAGTGATTCAGTGATTGTGACTGAAACCCAGGAGGCATGCACCCTGCTCTACTTCGGTAGGAAAACACCAGTTATAAGGTAGGTTTCCACATAAGAATATGACTAGTCTGACACACCCATCCATTTAGGAAAATGGGATTGGACTAGAATAAGATTCCTCCGTCAGAAGGTATGCCTTTTTGAACAAAACCAAGGAAGTGTTTTGTCTGCAAATTGAATGGTAACCTGGAAATTCTACTTCGTTACACCTGGGGGCATGCAAACCTTTTTTGCACGCAAGTGAAAAGCGACCAGCGTAACTCTAACCCCATAGTTTCTACTGAATTCAATTGCTTAAGTTAGGTGATTGGTCTGATCCACCATTCACCTTTGCAAGGGCCAAATGGCACCGGAAAAGTAAAGGAAGAGTTTTCCTACCTAACCCCAGTAGTTAATCAACCCCTAGGATAGTAGTTGGTCATTCCTAGCTTGCATGTGAAAGGCTCCGGAGCAAAGTTTCGAATGGGGCAAGCTCCCTAAAAATGAACCTGTCGATGAGACGTCCTTATTATACGACTGGAACGAGCAATTTTACGCGAAGTTCAAGCTCGTTAAAAAATAAACCTAGCAATGAGCATATGTTCCACAAGAGTTTAAGCTCATTAAAAAATGAACCCACCTTCGATAAATAACCATTGCGATCACATTATCTTCAACTTTTGAGCCTTGGTCGTGTTCTTACCATCACCTCCACTCTTTTTTAGCCGATCATACGCCTCCATTTGATTGTTTACCCCTTTTGAGGAACAACTATGACGAGTGATTCTATTAGCCATATTCTTTGCACTTTCGTGATTGAAAAGTTCCAAACCTTACCTGGAACCAGCTGCTACTCGAAAATATCACTCGTTCCTCAAAAAACGAGTCTTCTTTAAGCTCTTTTCATCTGACTCGTAAAATATGAAAAGATTGTCGAGAAATTGGCCTCTCCAGCTTGTTAAAGCGATTAGAAGTGTTATCCCTCCTCTAGATTTTAATCTTTTTGGACCTAAGGGATCATTACAGAAAAAGATCAAGCGCTTGTCTTGTTTGGCTTGTTAAAACTATCGAAAATTCATCCCTTTCGTATTATTTTATACTTTTTCAGACTTAAGGGATTATATTACGAAAAAGGAATACTGGAGTTTCCTTTCCGACTCTTTTTAGACTCTCTAAAATTGAAAAGGACCGAGTTATCTTTGTTGTTAAACTCGTTAAAACAATAGCAACAAACTTGTCCATGCAGACAAGAGCGAGTTTCACTGTCGCTAGGCTCGTTAAAACATAGCGACGGGTTTTCCCGAAGGGAAAATTAGTGAACAAGAATATGTTATCCTCCCTAAGCTTAACAAAAATAAAGACATCAAATGTACATAATAGCTGCACAGATAATCATCCAAGCCAAAGGATGATGGCTCTACCAGAATCATCATTCTGCAATACAGACGGTTGTCTGTCTAATCTACATGAAAATGAATTTATAAAACTGAGCACGGGAATGCCCGCCTCAGCTAGATCATGAAAGTATTATGAAGATAATGTATTGTATTGTATCTTATTATAGGTCACCTTCCAGTTCGAAAGAACTCGGATCCTCATGATAAAGCATTTCACTCAACATCAAAAGATTTACGACCTCATGCTTTAGGGGGCAACTCTTATAGACATATTTGGGCACTGCAACCCCAATCTTATATGTCCATAAACCAAGGGCTTCTAAGTCCCTAAGAGTGTTGTTTCATATCCTAAAGGAACAAGGTCAACTGATTACAAGATCTCCCAGAAGTTCTCCATGAAAAACGGCTTAGAACTGGTCAAAACTGGACCATCTCACCTGCTCCATGGTCAAAGTGCGATGCATCCCACCTAATGCACATTGGGGGTGCGATGCATACTAAAAATCCCTTCTGTGGGGTGCGATGGGCGAGAGTAGACAAATGGCAGAGATAGTTTGTAAGGTGGATGATCATGGAATCTTCCAGAAACTTCTCCTGTCACACTTACCTCTCTGAATTCGCCCAGGGATGAGTAAGAGATCATGAATAATCCAAGTGGAACTGAGAACTATCAGAGAAATGACACTAATCAAAAACCCAGAAGCTGACTCACCCACCAGCAAACATCTATATATGGATCCCTCATCCTAGAGATCCAAAGGCTGGAATCTTGTATTTTGTAAGGAAGTGATGTTGGTTTCTCTGTGCAACATTGTTGGGTGATCTAAGCTTTTCATGAGCTGAAGAAGGGCTTTCATGATGGGAGGATGATGCTGGGTTAGATCAATGGGTTGTAATCCTCTCTTCTACTCTTTCTATTAATAAAGCTATTTGAGTTTTCCTCCATATTCTTGTATGTCTGAGTCAATATATGCATTTGTGTGGTCAATATATATCTGATCCTATATTGTTTATGATTCTAGATCTCTATGCTTTGATGGTATTACACTGCTTTGACTCTACAGGTGTTCTTTGAAGCGGGATAAGCGAGGAAGGAGCGGCAAAGATCTATCAAAGGGGAGAGGAAACAAGCAAGGAGCCAAGCGAAAGACTGAGGTTGGTACTCTATGCTTCTCTCTCATCTACTTCTCATAAAGGAAAACGCAAGTAACTTTAGTTTGTTTGTTTCTAAGATAGCTACCCATCTTAGCGGGACTAGCAGCTCTGAATGGACACTAGTTTTCCCGATAACACTACCTAACTACATTGTTTCTGGTAAAATTCACATCGATATCTAATGGAAGTGCACCACCGACCTCAATCACTATCTTTGCCTTTCAAAGTGGTTTTCTGATTTGTGAGTGGACCCAGAAATACAAATAAAAAAACAAAACAACATAGATAGATTGTCTTCCATAGATAGATGAAATCATGGATTTTTGTTCTACCAAATTTGGGCCAAGATTGCCCAGAAAATGGTTTTTCTTTTTCAACTTCTCATCAGAATGAAACCCAAATGAGATTCAACAAACCACCGTAACTACAATAAAATTACACTATAAGCAATTACAACAAAATTACACTAAAACTACAACTTGTGATGGATTGAGAGAGAGTTAAATAAAGTACCCATGGGTTGCCCAATGGTGGACTGGAAGTGGGTCTCCAAAAGCCTAGGCACCTCATTACGAGTTATGAAGGCTTCAAAAAGTATTCATAGAGCTCTTGGACCACTACTCCAAATCCTTCCAAGTCCTTGAAATAATCATGGCCAAATCTGAGTCTTTGGTATACTAGCTACTAACCATGGAGGAGTTGTCATCTGTCTGAGGTTTTGGAGACTTTGCATTCTAATGATGGACTACCTCACACTCATATTCAATATCTGTGGTAGTGGTGGTATCTTCACACTCCTGCACCGGCGCCTCTGCCTCGGCCTCCCATTCCTGCACGTGCCCACGCTCCTCCTGTGAAACGTTGAACCTCATTGGTACCGTTGCTGCCCTCATTTCCCTCCTTTGCCGATCAACAGGATTTTTGTGAAAAGTTGAACCTCACTAGTGTTGTTGCTGCCCTCATTTCCCTCCTTTCCCTCCTTTGTCGATCAATAGGATTTTTGTGAAACGTTGAACCTCATTGGCACCGTCGTTGTGCTCCTTTCCCTCCTTTGCTGATCAACAGGATTTTGCACACTAATAGTCCTCAAGGCCTTTACCAATGGACATGGAAAAGGGTGGTAGACTAGGAATATGTAACCATTAATATTCTTTGTATAATAAGAATTAGTATATATTAGAAATATATAATAAGAATTAGTACGAGTGAAGGGCATAATAAGAATTAGTGTGATAAAAATTAATGTGAGGGAAAGGAAAAAATGTTTTTATTTCTAAAATAAAGTATCTTATGTTTAAAAATTATGAATTTGGTATTATGTTTTTTTTATGTTTAAGGGTTATGAATTTGGCATTATGTTTTTCATGTTCAAGGGTTATGAATTTGGCATTGAAAAATTACATAGATCTTTTCTAAATAATCTTAGGGGTATATAGGATATCAATTTTATTAGAAATTTTTTCACACCATGTATAGGAGTCAAGGAATATACTATGAGTAGGGGAGGTAAACAAGGGCATTAGGTCTTATAAGAATCTTTTTAGTATCAAGGGCTACAGTTAGACTTAAAAACCACATAGATCTTCTTTAATGGACATTTGGTCTTAAGTCGGAATATAGGCATTATATGAGGTATTTCTCAATACATATGGGAGTTAGTGTCTATATTATGGTTAGGAGAGGAAAACGAGGGCCTTAATCCCTAAATTAATATTTCTGATGCTCAATTGCCATGAACAAGACATGTAGCTGGGAATATAGGCATTCAGTGTGTTTCGCATAATAAGAATGGGTTTCATGACATTTACTATGGTCAATGAATGAAATTAAGAAAAGGGACTTAAGTCCTAAATAATGAGTGGTGTTAAAAGGGTTTCAAATCACCATATTAATTATTTTCTCTAAGGGAAATTCATTCACTGGCCTCTAGGAGGGATGTGTCTACCATTCAAAGGTTTTACACACCATGATTGGGTCTTGGAGCCTCATCATTGCACCTTAATTAAATTAGGAGGCTTTCAAATCACATATGATGCTTACAAGTGTAGGATTTGTCAAAATACAAACATAAGGGGCTTATACCTTATTTGAATATTTGATGATTAAGCTTTGTGAAGTAGTTCTCAAAGAACCACACATGAACTCTATAGGGGATCTTAGGCCTCTATGGGGGATCTGTAGTGACATTAATATGTTTCACATAGTAAGAATGGTCTTCGGCTTGTACCATGGCAAAGGGATGAAAGCAATGGCCTCAAGCTCAAACTGAAACTTATTTGGCTTACAAAGCATGAAAATACCATAAAGAACAATATAAACCTTCTTTGAGGGATTTTAGGCCTCCATCTAGGATAAGGGTTCCATTATGAGGTTTTCCACATCATATGTGGGAGTTAGGGCCTATATCTTGGCATGGTATATCTTGGTTAAATACTAGATGTGCATAAGGACTCATGTGCTTGGTATGGATTGGTTAAATACTAGATGAAATAAGGACTCTTCCATATGGGTACTTGATGTATAGAAGCATGACGGTTTTTCATAAAACCTTGTGATATTGATCAACATCCGATATGGTCTCTTGAAAAATGAAAATGAGCCATGATAACTTTAGAGGGAGGTGCAAATACCTTGATGGATACGATGTTGAAGCTTGCTGATTGATTTCTTTCAGGAACATGTTGATTGATGTTTGCAAGGTGAAGAGCGTGGAAAAGGGAACTCTAAGTATTATGTGAAAATAAACCAAGTAAAGGGATGTTGATCTTAGAGGAAGCAAGTAGTAGTATTTGATATCATGACTAAAGGTTTTTATGATTTGGTAGCTCTAATATTGATGGTTTTTTTGAGACATGATTTGGCTACATGTTGTAGGAGTACATGCTAGAAAGATAACAATTGAGATAATATATCTACAGTTGTTTGGATTAACTCTTAAGAAAGGCAAACTCAAGCCTTGGAAAATTAGAAACCTTGGACAGTTGAGCTAATTCATAACCATATTTTGGAGAAAAAAATTATTGAAATTATGCTATGATTGGATGGGCTTGTGGAGCAATGTAAATTGGAGCAGAATTCTCTTACTCCTACCCATACAAATTCATGTTATGCAGCATAGTCTGTGACATATCTTCAATCTGATGTAACTGTCTAGCATAACAGAACTGTCATTTCCAAGGACCAAAACAAGAAAACTTGTTGATCTCTTAATTGACATAGCTTGCAAAACTTAAATAATCAGTTGTCTATGTTAATGAAATGATGTTTTTCTTTATTTACAAGTGAAAGAACAACTTAAATAATCAATTGTTTATGTTAATGAAATGATGTTTTTCTTTATTTACAAGTGAAGTACTAACACATGCTAGATTTTTCCAAGGCGTGATAGGCATGCGAGATGTGTTAGGTGCCAAGGTGTGGTGTGAATGCATGTTAGGGAGTGTGAGGGGCAAGTGCCAGGGAAACACAAGGGAGCACTCATTTCAAATGCATGAAAATGAAGTATCAATGAGTTTTAGGTATGCTAAGGAGGGAGTGAAAAGGTATGTTATACAATGCGAAGGAATCACAAGGGAGAACTAGGTCAAAATGTTTGGAAATGAATGAATAAGAGTGTGTGCCAAGGAGTGTCAGTGAATTCCAGCTGTCCCAAGGATGAAGTGTATTAGGAGAAGTTTAGAATATGACTTGCAAGAGGCAAGCCTATGGTTGTGATAAGGTGTGTACAAAGTAGTTTCAGACAAAGGGAGAGTTTGGGTTGAGCATAACATTGTTTTGTCAATGACTTGGTTGGGTTCCCAAGTCGCAAAAAAAGTAAAGCTATCTATAAGGCCATGATAGCTAGGGAGTGCCAAGGTGTTCCAGGGACTGCTAAGAAGTACTAACACGTGCTAGATAGTTCCAAGGCATTTTAGGCATGTCAAGACATGCCAAGTGCTAAGGCATGCCAAGACATGCCAAGTGCTAAGGCATGCTAGGAAGTTCTAGGTGTCAGGGTGTGGCGCCAACACATGCTAGGGAGTGTTAGGGCCAAGTTCTAGGGAAAAGCAAGGGAGCACTAGTTTCAAATGTATGGAAATGAATGAATAAGAGTGTGATATAGAGTGTTAGTGAGTATGAGGTGTGCTAAGTGTCACGGAGTGCTAGGAAGTGTCAAAGAATGTTAAGAAATGCAGGGGGTGCAAACATGTGCTACATAGTGCCAAGGGATTGTTAGGTGTGCCAGGTGTTATGGCATGTCAAGATGTAAACTTTGTTTCTTAGTTGTTTTACGACCACGGTTGTATGTGAGTCTTGTCTTTGTAACTTGTTAAGTTGTATGAGTTGATATTCAACACGAGTAGCCTAATATAAGTTATAGGAAGCTCTTAGGTGAACAAGGCATAGTCTAGTTGTAGTAATTTGTACCTTGATCAAGTTGTTGTTATAGTTGAGGCAAGATTTGTTCGATTCCCATGTTGCAAAAAATGTAAGGGTAGTTGTGAGAGCATCATAGCTAAGGAGTGCCAGGGCATGCTAAGGAATGAAAAGGCATGCTAACACATGCCAGTTAATGCAAATGTATGCAAAGGAGTGTTGGGGAGTGTCAGGGCTAGGTAGAACATTATTTTTTCATTGACTTGGTTGGTTTCCCAAGTTACAAAAAAGGTAAGGCTATCTATAAGGGCATGACAACTAGGGAGTGCCAAGATGTGCCAGGAAATGCCAAGAAGTGCTAACACATGCTATACAGTTCGAAGTCATGTTAGGCATGTTGTTGGGGCCTTCATTTTGGGTTTTTGTGAGAATACAAGATAGGAACAAGCGGCGGGGACGTCGGTCGAGTTGCGAAGCTAACAAATGAAGGGGGGAACTAGAACCACAAGTGGTCTGACATTTGTGGAAAGGTGGCAGGGGAGAGAAAGAGCAGTTGAAAAGGTAGAGAGCAAAGGAAGCTAAAGGCAAAGTTATCCAAGCAGGAAATAAGTGGAACTGGCAGTCTAGGTGCACAGCATAGGATAAAAGGCAAATGAAAGGATGGGAAAGGGTTGGTGAATACTAGTTGTTGATGAACCGAGTGAGCTAGGAACCAATGTAGCCTTCTTGAGTTGTGGAAGGTGGGTACACCCTTGCTCTATTGGTCTCTGATCTATGGGTTGGGTCATTCTTGTTGTTGATGATCAAGCTTCGAGCCTTCTGTACTTATTTATGTATTTCTCTCTATGAAGTGTAATGAAAGAGATAGTTGAGTTCTATATTGGTTCTTTAAAAAATTTAAATATCTATCTATATGTTGTATGATTTCCTAAGGTAATGTGAGTAGAATAGTATGATTGGATTACAATAGGTACTTAATTGTTATGAGTTAAGATCAGTTGTGGGTTGCGGTTCCCTTGGTGCCTCATTCTACCCCCTCACACTTCAGTCACGACACGTTTCAGGTGAGACTCCTTACCCTCTCTTGGTAAGGTGAAAATGATGATGGTGTTCTAGACTACAACGAAGCCCTATTGGCCCCTTGAGCATGAACCGACGGTCTCTTCCCCATTCCCATTTTTATGCCAACACATGCCATTTCATGCCAACACATGCCAATTCATGCCAAGTAATAAGGCATGCCAAGATGTGCCAGGTGTTAGGGTGTGGCACCAACACATGCTAGAGAGTGCTAGGGATTGTCAGGAAACACAATGGAGCACTAGTTTCAATTGCATGGAAATCAATGAATAAGAGTGTGTGATAGGGAGTGTTAGCGAGTTCCAAGTGCGCTAAGGAGGGAGTGACAAGGTATGTTAGGCAGCGCCAAGGCATGCTACAGTGTTGGGGAAGCATGCCAAGATGTACCAAGTTCCAAGGTGTGCCAATGTGTGCTAGGAGTGTTAACGAGTGCTAGGGAGACACAAGGGAGCACTAGGTCAAAATGCATGGAAATGAATGAATAAGAGTGTGTGATAGGGAGTGAAATGAGTTCCAAGTGTGTTAAGGAGGGAGTGAGATGGTATGCTAGGCAGTTCTAAGGAATGCTAGAGTGTGAAGGCAGCATTTGACCAAGATGTGCCAGGTGCCAAGGTGTGCCAACGCGTGCTAGGAAGTGTTACAAAGTTCCATGGAAACACAAGGGACGACTAGGTCAAAATAATGCATGGAAATGAATGAATGAGATTTTGTGAAAGGAAGTGTTAGTGAGTTCCAAGTGTGTTAAGGGAGTGATAAGATATTATTTGCAGTGTTAATGCATGCTAGAGGCCAAGGAAATGATATGCCAAGATGTGCCAAGTGTTAGGGTGTTTGAATGCATGCCAAGGAGTGATAGGGAGTGCTACGGAAACAAAAGGGAGCACTAGTTTCAAATGCATGGAAATGAATGAATAAGTGTATGTGACAGGGAGTGTCAGTGAGTTCTAGGTGTGTTAAGGAGTGATTGACAAGGTACGATAGGTAGTGCCAAAGAATGCTAGAGTGCCAGGGTGACATGCCAAGATGTGCCGGGTGTTAGGAAGTGTTAAGGAGTGTCATGGAAACACGAGGGAGAACTAACTCAAAATGCATGGAAATGAACGAATAAGAGTGTGTGATAGGGTGTGTCAGTGAGTTTCAGGTGTGTTAGGGAGGGAGTGACAAGGTTATATTCTAGGCAATGCTAAGGCATGCTAGATTTCTAGGGCATGTTAGGGAGTGATAGGGAGTGAGGAATGTAGGGGCTGATAACACGTGCCACATAGTGCCAATGGATTGTTAGCTGTGCCAAGTGTTATGGAATGTCAAGATGTAAACTATGTTTCTTAGTTGTTTTATGGCCATAGTTGGACATGAGCCTTGACATGGTAACTTGTAACTTGTTAGTATAAGTTAGATAAGTTGAAATTATATATGAGTAGCCTAAGATGAGTTATAGTCAATTCTTAGGTGAACAAGGCATAGTCTAGTTGTAGTAACTGTAACTTGGTCAAGTTGTTGTAGTCAAGGCAAGACTTGGTTGGGTCCCCAAGTCCCAAAAAAAGTAAGGGCCGGTAGTTGTGAGGGAATTATAGTTGAGTGTTAGGGCGTGCCAAGGAATGAAAAGGCATGCTAACACATGTCAAAAATTTCCAATGCATGTTGAGGAAAGTTACAAAGTGTTAGGGAATCACAAGGGAGAACTAGGACAAAATACATGGAAATGAGCAAATAATTTTGTGTGCCAAGGAGTGTCAATGAATTCCAGGTGTCTCAAGGACAAAGTGTGTTAGGAGAAGGTTAGAATAGAAATTGTAGGAGTCAAGCCTATGGTTACAATTATAAGGGGTTGGTCAAAATAATTTTAGACAAAGGGAAACTTTGGGTTGGGCACAACATTGTCTTGCCAATGACTTGGTTGGGTTCCCAAGTCGGAAAAATAGTAATGCTATCTATGAGAGCATGACAGTTAGGGAGTGCTAAGGTGTGCCAGGGAATGCCAGGAAGTACTAACACATGCTAGAAAATTCCAAGGCATGTTAGGCATGCTAAGACATGCCAACTGCTAAGGCATGCCATGATGTGCTAGGTGCCACGGTGTGGTGTGAATGCATGCTAGGGAATATTAGGGCCAAGTGCCAAGGAAACACAAGGGAACACTATTTTTAAATGCATGGAAATGAAGTTTCAGCGAGTTCCAAGTATGCTAAGGAGGTAGTGACAAGGTATGCTATGCAGTGCCAAGGCATGCTATAGTGCTAGGGAAGCATACCAAGATGTGCCAAGCACCAAGGTGTGCTAATGCATGCTAAGGAGTGTTAGGGAGTGCCAGGGAAACATAAGGGAGCACTAGGTCAAAAAGCATGGAAATGAATGAATAAGAGTGTGTGACAAGAGTGTCAGTGAGTTCCAAGTGTGCTAAGGAGAGAGTGGCATGGTGTGCTAGGCTACGCTATGTCATGCCAGATTACTAGGGCGACATGCAACCAAGATGTGTCAAGTGCCAGGGTGTGTCAACATGTGCTAGGAAGTGTTAGGGAGTGTCACGGAACCATAAGGGAGCACTAGGTCAAATTAATGCATGCAAATGAATAAATAAGGGTTGTGCCAGGAAGTGTCAGTGAGATATAAGTGTGCTAGGGGAGTAACAAGGTATGGTGGGCAGTGATAAGGCATGCTAGAGGCTAGGGAAACATGCCAAGATGTGCCAGGTGTCAGGGTGTTCCAATGCATGCCAGGGAGTGTTATGGAGTGCCAAGGAAACAAAAGGGATCACTAGTTTCAAATACATGGAAATGAATGAATAAGAGTGTGTGACAAGGAGTGTTAGTGAGTTCTAGGTGTGGTAAGAAGGGAGTGACAAGCTATGTTAGGTAGTGTCAAGGAATGCTAGAGTTCCAATGCAACATGCCAAGATGTGCCAGGTTCCAGGGTGTGCTAATGCGTGCCAGAGAATGTTAAGGAGTGCCACAAAAGCAAAAGGGAGAACTAGTTCAAGATGCATGGAAATGAAGAGATAAGAGTGTGTGATAGGGAGTGTCAACGAGTTCCAAGTGTTCTAAGGAGGGAGTGACAATGTTATATGCTAGGCAGTGCCAAGGCACACTAGAGTGTCAAGGCGCGTCAGGGAGTGCTAGGATGTGCTAGGGAGTGCAAATCATGCCAAGAAATGTAGGGGATGCTAACATGTGCCACATAGGGCAAAGAGATTGTTAGACATGCCATGTGCTATGGCATGTCAATATGTAAACTATGTTGCTTATTTGTTTTATGCCCATGGTTGGACGTGAGCATTGACTTGGTAACTATTAAGTGGGGTGAGTTGAGATTAGACATGAGTAGTGTAATATGTGTTATGTGTAGTTCTTAGGTGAAAAAGACATAGTCTACTTGTAGTAACTATAACTTGGTTAAGTTGTTATAGTCGAGGCAAGACTTGGTTGGGTTCCCAAGTCTCAAAAAAAGCAAGGGTATTTGTGAGGGCATGATAACTAAGGAGTGTCAGGGCATGCCAAGGAATGAAAAGGCTTGCTAACACATGGAAAACAATGTCAATGGATGCCGAGGAGTGTTAGGGAGTGTTAGGGGAACACAAGCGAAAATTAGGTCAAAATGCTTGGAAATGAACGAATAAGAGTGTGTGCCAAGGAGTGTTAGTGAATTCTAGGTGTCCCAAGGATGAAGTGTTTTAGGAGAAGTTCAGAATAGGACTTGCAGGAGGCAAGCTTATGGTTGTGATAAGACATGGACAAATCGATTTCAGAGAAAGGGATACTTTGGGTTGGGAACAATATTCTTTTTCTAATGAATTAGTTGGGTTTCCAAGTCGCAAAAATAGTAAGGTTATATATGAGGGCATGACAACTAGGGAGTGCCAAGATGTTCTAGGGAATTTAAGGTTCCCAAGTCATGGAAAAATGTAATGCTATCTGTGAGGGCATGACTGCCAAGGTGAGTTAGGGAATGCTAAGGCATGCTAACATGTGTCAGATAGTATGAAGGCATGTCAAACAAGCTAAGATGTGCCAAGTGTTAAGGCATGCCAATATGTGTAAGAGTGTGACAATGCATGTCGAGGACTGCCAAGGCAACGAAAGGGAGGAACAAGTTAAACTACAAGGAAATGAACACATAATAGGGTTAATAAGTCATCAATTTACCTTTTCCATGAGGAGTATGCTAGGCACACCAACACTAGGTGCCAATAGGTGCCAAGTTTTAGTGCATTCTAAGTTCCAAATATTCCTCTGTTGCTTCTCATCTACTTTCCAATAACTGATCTCAAATAACTTTAATATTAAACCATGCCAAAGCATACCAACTCATCTTGTCAAACATGCTAAGAATTGCCAAGTGCCAATGTGTGTCACGGAGTGTGATGCATGCTATGAAGTGACAAAGCATGTCAAAGAGTTATAAGTTGTGTTAGAGAGTGCCAATGCATGTTGAGGAGTGTTAGGGAGTACTAGGAAAACACAAGGGAGCACTAGGTCAAAATGTATGGAAGTGAATGAATATGAGGGTGTGCCAGGGAGTGTCAATGAGTGCTAGCTGTCATGCCAAGGAGCGAGTGACAAGGTATGTTAAGCATGGGTAAGGCATGCCATGGAATATCAGGGCATGTCAAGAAGTGCTAGAGTATGCTAGGTATTTCCGAGGTGTGCTAACATGTGCCAAATAGTGCCAAAGCATGCCAAGACATGTCAGGTGCTAAGACATGCTAGGATGTGTAGGGTGCCAGAGTATGCCAATATGTGTCAAGGATTTTCAAGGAAAAAAAAGGAATAACCAAGCTGAAATGCAAGGAAATGAACACATAAGAAAGTTAATAAGTTGGGACTTTATCTTTTTCAAAAGGGGAATGTTAGGAACGCTAATAATATGTTCCAATACATTCCAAGTGCCAATGTGTGCCAAGTGTTAATGTATGTCAATGCAATATTATGCCAAGGTGTTCTAGGGCATGCTAGGGACTATAGGGCATGCAAACACATGCTAGGGGAGTGCTATGTTATGCTAGGGCATGCCAACATGTGCTTGGGCATCCTACTCATGGCAAGATGTTATAGGTACAAAGATGTTTCAAGTACAAATATGTTCCAAGACATGTGAGGTGCCAAGGAATGTTAGTGTGTTCCAAAGTAGGTTAAGGTGTGTAGGAATTTACAGGGTAAGTTCCTCATAAAGAACACCAAAAGGACACCGCTCACAACCAGGTCTCATATCAATACACCAATATTTTTGACGTGGTTAAAACCCTCAAAGAGGGAAACAGTCCACGGCCTGAGCCAATGTGGCCACTTCAGGAAATTTATTAATCAAAGAATGAAAATTTACATAAGCTTTCTCTCATAGACGGATTACCCGAACAATGACCCTCCATGTGCTTTAAATAGAACTCATGGACCGATCGGGTGTCAAGCCACGGATCAAGTGTCGGTAATACCAAGGAGAGAATGAACTGTCGGACCACTACATATCGTGACCGTCGGATTGTAAGTTACAAAATGTACAACGGTAAAGAAACACACTTTACCTAACTCTATACCTAACTCTATACTAGAACAAGTTGAACTTAACTATTTCCTATGTGTCGGAATATCCTAACAGTATCATGCATTGTTATGAAAACTCTTCTATTGACGTAGTTCCATACATTGTTTCCTTAGTATTTTATACTCCATAACAAATCATATATTTAATATAAAGGATTATTTTTGTTCTTTTAATTATAAACTTAGTGAAGCAAAATAAAATAGATACTTATAAATTTCATAATTAATTTTTGATATGCCAACATATACTCATAAGCCATATTTAACCCAATGTCAATCAATTGTTCTGATGACGCTTCTTTGTATGTTAGCATATATTTGAATACATTCAAGGATGGTTATTGTAAAAAAACTTAAAATATACAAAAATAAAACCTTAAGTTGTTATAAGAAAATATTTAAAATTACTCACAAACTTTGATATCAACAATTTTCTTCCTTGTCGTCCAATTTTATGTGTTGAATGGGTTCCATTTTCTTTTCTTTTCTACAAGGAAAAACTTGAAAAATAATAGTTAATGCTAGATTATTTACTTTTATATGTATCTAATAGAAAAATTATATGGTTACATACATTTGAAGCACGTTTTTCTTGAGATGGCTTCTCCTTTAATGCAATTATGTCCATTTCTTTGACCATCTCCTTCTACATTGTTTTCAACATTCCTACTGTCATGTTTCAGATATCATCTCGTTAATGCTTTGGGATTTTCTTAATCTTCCTCAAAATGTAATAAATTATTTTTATAATGATATATTAAAACTAAATATTACAAAATTGATATTAATAAATGAATGTTATGTAGTAATATATACATAGTATTCTAGAAAATAATTTTAATTAGCAATATTGTTTTTTGAATAATTATTTTTTGATGTTGTATGTTTTGGACATTGTAAGTATGACAAGCCTCATTAACCATTGCTCTAGAAACACTTCATGTAGTTTTAACATAACTTGGTGATTAGAATCATTGGATTGATTTCTATATTGTAATTAGAAGGTACGTTTATACATTTGTTTCACTATACCCCTCATAGTTTTGAAAAAAATTCCACCTTTCATTAACCTCTAACACCACTTCAGATAAGTTAAGGACCAATTCATCGTCATTTACATGTTCTATAATGTTTTTCTTAGAATTACATTCTTTTCCTTTGTTGTTGGTCCCTGTAGAACATTAAACATATTAGAATTAATAAATTGGTTGAAACTTTTTATCTAATATTCTTAAATATATTATTAATGAACATTCAAAAGGAAAAGACTCATATTGAATAATACTTTTTCATTCACCTGATTTATCCTTCTGCAATTTTTCCATTAGGATTTTGTGCTCTTTAACACTTAGATTAGAAATAATCTTATCGAGATTTCTATTTTGTGGCTCTGCATGACACACATTAATCAATACATATTACCTAAACTTACATATAGTTCAAACATATTAATTTGTAAAGAATTTACAAAGAACTTGTTTTTTTCTTTTCTTTCTTGGATGTATTGTCATTATTTCAATTAATATTTTTGCTACTTAACCATTTCTCAGCCATTTTTTTATCAATATACAACTTATACCATTCAACACATAAGCCATTAAATATATTTTATAAATAAGTCACATAAATTTGAGTGAAAAATAACTTTATAAACTGATGTACTTATGTGAAAAAAGCAATGATGCATTTAATTTAGCTAATGCACCAGGCGTTTAATTATTGTGCACTGAGAACAATTTTTTTTTTAATTACTTTAAATTATGATGGTGCAATAGGTAACGATAAAGACACTGCCATCATAGTAAATAACGAAAACATCAAAATTTTATACAATTATTTTTACTTAATAGTGTTATTTGTCATAGGAACACCAATGTGATAGGTAACGATAGAGGCATTGCCATCACAGTAAATAATGAAAACATAAAAAAATTAACACAAGTAGTTAGAATTAACGATGCTATTTGTCACAGGAGCACCAGTGCTTTTAATATAGTAAATTCACCAGGCATTTAATTATTGAGCACTGACAATGACAATAAATTAAAAAATGAAAACAAAACGAAAACAAAAGCAAAAACAAAAACAATTAAAAATAAAAACAAAAAAATAAAACACAAGGTTTTTTTACTTAATGGTGTTATTTGTCATAGGAAACTCAATGCATTATATGATAAATGGCGCACCAGTGTGTTATATAAAAGATGGTGCACCAGTAAAATGAAGTCATTTAAAAAAAATGGACATGGTCGATAGGGTTTGGATCTCATTCAACAACTGGCCACCATGCTTTACATGTGAAACACCCTATATAATAATACACAAACTTATTAAATCTAAAATGCCTAAAATGAAAAACAATAATTGTGAAGTGGTAGAGGGAGTTAAACCCTGAGGTGAAATTTTGTAGTCACATAAGTAAGAAGAAGCAAAGGTTTAAGGTAAACATTGGTTTTTTTGTTTTTTTCTAAATTTTAATTAAATATAAATAAGAACAGAGATTGTAAAAATTTTTATTAGTAAAATAAAATAGTAAATTTTTTACTATGTAGTGTCTTTATTTTTTTTCTTCTGGTTTTTAATTAAATCTAACAAAAATTGTGAAATTTATTTTCAGTAAAATCAACTGTAAAATTTAAAAATTTTACTATCCAGGGTTTTGAGTGAATCACCGAACCTTTCAAATGTGGATCATCTGAATAGTTTATCTATTGTCCTTGTTATCCATGATAACCCCTAGAAATAACTTTTAGTTTGATTAGTCATCTTACATAGGGTTTTTATGTTTAGGTTCATGTTAAAGTTGTCATATGGTACATTTAGTGTTTGATAGGGCCATCATAAAAGAGAAAAGGTCATAATTCCATTTGTTTCGAAGTCACCGTTTCATGATTGACTTGTCTGACAGTTTTACAAACTTTCGCAACAACTCCAGTTCAACAAACCTAAAATTCGATACGAAAGTCCCTGATAGTGTTGTAGCAAAACGGTCCATCCTAACACTTGTCTTGCTACGAAAGTTCGTTGTTGTGTAACAATTTTATTTTAAATGATTGTTAGTGATGTCAAAGTTGTACTGAGTCATAATACACATTTATTCTCATGTCCTCCATTTCTTTTCATTCACCCTTTCCTCTCCTTTTCCTCTTTACACCACTTGTTGCTATCAAGAGTTCATAAGTATTGTCGTTGAATAGGATTTTATGTTCTAAAAATGAGTCAAGTCGTGGTCTTAGTGTGGTCTACGTGTTCTCAAATTGGTTTGCAAGAGAAGAGGAAGCATTTCACAAGTAGCTCCTGATGTGCTGATAAGCATGGAAACTAGAAAACAATACAAAGGAGGTGTTTTAGTGTGTTATCATCCCATGGATATGAAATTTCTTGAAGAAGTCCCAACTTTTGTATAGTCATTTTCCAATGTGGGATGTCTCCAAGTTTTCCCAAAAATGTAGGGTTTTCATGCGCAAATCACTAAAGACTTCACCATCAATTTCATAGGGATTGGCATGAAGGTTAGCATATTGATTTTGAATGTCTCTCTAGACACCATTTCCCATGCTACTAAAATCCCAAGGTTAGGAGAGACATGGTTTAAAGTCCAAAAGTTCCAGCTATAGAATTGTGATGAATTTTTGAAGGAAGAACATTGAGGGATTGATATGACTGCAGGCATCTCCAGAACCTGCTTTAAGGAGAATTATTCCAAGTTGTTGTTAGTTATTCAAAAATGTTTTACATGTGAAGGAAGGTTCCATATGGTCTACTTTTGTCTAGGAAAATCCTCTTTGCGAACAGAGACAATCCCTCTAGCCTAATGAGTGGGACTAGAAACCTACGTGACAATATACAAGGACACTTTCCTAAATTAAAATCGAAATGAGAGAAGAGGAAGATGGCCTACCTCATTCTAATGTTATAACGTACTCCTTTGTTGAAGACATCGAATCGTTTGTACCTCAGGCTCAGCTCTATTTCTCATAATGTTTGAATACCTGCACAAGAGATCAAAGACACAACAAAGCATACAAATATAAATAGAATAATACAAAGCATATATATTAATAAAATAAAGGAGAAAGCATACAACCAAGCATTGATGTCAATAAGTTCCCCTTGAGTGAAAGTCCAAGTCCAAGCTTAAGCTCTCTAAGCACTCCTTCTCCAAGCTCTATGAGTAGCATGTAGGCATTATCTTAGCATAAGGGTGTAAATAGCCAAAGACCAACCATTTGGGAATGAGAGAGGATGAATATATAGGCAGGGAGAGGATGAATATATAGGCAGGGAGAGGGAGTTAATATCTATCGAAACATAGGGGAAGGCCCTCATCTCACGGAGGCAGCTCATTAGGATAATATCAAAGGCCAATATTGGGAGAATTTGACCACATCCACACTGAACAACCTCCATCTTGTCATTCTGGAAGCCTTTAGATAACGAAGCTTCTTGTACTCTTTGGGAAAAATTCCTTTTTAGGGATCATCGCACATATCTAAGAAAAAGGTATGTTGGAATCATGAGGCTAGTATAGTGGAGCTAGCGATCAACACAAATTTCCAGTGTCAGGGTCGCTCTGATCCTGAAATTAGGTTTTTAGAGCTCTATTATTCAAGGAAGGCTTAAGGAATTTTCCCATCAGTGTTTTAGGGAGGATCTAAGCTGCATATCAGGATGGGTATACTACATGATTGCCAAGTTTCGATAACTTCAGGGTATGACACAAGGAAATGCAAAGGTGTGACAAAATATTGTGTAACATATGCCCCTAAAGCATGAAGGAAGAATAGGGAGTGATGACTGAGATGCTTTACAATATTTTGCAAGGACGAAAAAAATCACTATCAAGAGACCTGCAAATCAAGGACGCATATACATATACATATATGATATAAAAGAATGAATCCACGATATGGATGCAACCATTTGGATAGAAAGGACTTTATGAAAATTTCCATGGTATGGGCACAACCATCCAACTAAAAAGGATCATCTGTAGATCTAAGATCCAAGGCATGGGTGCAGCCATCCGATATGTAAGGATCATCATCATAAATATAAAGTCCCATGGTATGGTCAAATCCATCCGTATAGTAGAAATATGTGTACAATCATGAACAATAAATAGCTCCATGCAACTTGAGCCATATCAGACAAGACTCATGGTCTTGTGCTCCATCCCAACTTGATCAAAGTATGAATTCTAGCATGCAAATGAATGTGTCAAAGTCGAGCATGCTAGAAAACCACCTTATTACTTACCAATGATGTGGACCATTAACAAGCATGAGAAGAACCATGAATAATGACAATGGCCCTCAAGGTATGAAAATACAATCCGTGAATGCGAAAATGAAGCTGAAGTTGAACACTCATAGAATCATCCGATCAAAGGCCAATTATGTAAACTTATCGTTGAATGCAAAGAACTTGCCATTAAGGCATGTAAACTCTAAGGTACTGAAAGGGAGCTTCTAAGTCATCTTCCTAGATAATGAGATGAAGTCGACAGGAAGTGACCCATCGAAGGAGGGCCATGATGATTCTCCCATTATCGACATGAAATAAGGAATAAAGTGAAGTGAATAAGTATGATTCAAGACTATAGCAAAGGGTCAGATAATGTATAGGTAGTGAACTGCAGATAGGACTTCTCTTGAACATCGGCGACATGACTCCGGAGTGTGTCAGCATTTGAACCAACATAGGTGCTGGCTTGAGGGGACCCAACCCAGATTCACCGTTAGTTAGCCAAACAAATCTGTACACTATGGGTGCTTTCGGGATCAACTTGCGGGGCGCAAACTGAAGTCTTACCCAAAGCAGTATGGGGGGATGCTGGAACCAAGTTTCTGCACCCTTGAGATGGTTGTGATGTCATTTTATTCCGGCTATACCTACCTTCCCGTAGGTTTCTTAGCCCTCTATTCCACTCTTCAGTACCATCGTGAAAGGGTACAATTGGCTTCACGTAGCTCTAAGCTGTAGCTTAGGTACTTTCGTCCTATTAGGGAAGCAAACTGCAATATCTCCTAGACTAGGCCAAGTGTCTTACTTATGTTGTTAACCGATCTTAGTTAGATTCATGTAAATAGATATTCGTACTTGCATTATTTTAACCAACACATTTACATACATTCATGCATCATATAAGCCTTATAAGTGAAATTCATACCGAATGTAAGAGATGCATAAACAAGAAATAAAGACATAGAAATTATAGAATACTTCTCTTTATTGATAATTCTAGAGAATTTACAGACTCGACCCGCCCTATGCACTCAACTACAAGTGTCCATGCACTCAGCTGCAGACTTCTAGGCCTTTGCGCACTCAGCTGCTGAGCTTCTACTTATGCTATGACCCAAGACTTAGACTTCTACTTCAGAGCTATGTCTCATAAATCATATCTTCATGAATCTTCGTGTTATCAAACTACTTAGAGCTTAGCTCTATCTATACAATCCCATGGTTCGCGGACCATGGGTCGATCCTTTACAAGTGACATTACATTACCAAAATAAGGGCAGACAACCCTATGACTCTTTAACATCTATGTGCTCCGCGACCACCAAATGCAGAGTCTTTACACTTGGATTACAAAATTGGACCAAAATATGGGCTTTTAGCCCCAAAACTGCCCTTGGGGGATCTTGCACCCAGCAGGTCCCCAACATAAACATTGTGACTCACCCTTGAGTCACTTTGCAAGTGCGGAGATCTTAGCGCTAAGACCTCCCATCTCTGTTTGGATAACCACAACCTCGGCAGCACACTAAGCGGCCGCCTGCTGGACTTCTTCCGCTTGCTGCTTGGTGACTGCCACTGAACTGCTGCCCTGAATCATTTACTGAGTGGCCTATAGTGTCACGAGCTTCCTTCAATGGAAGTTGTGATCGTATATGCTTCATCTGTCCATGGCTGTAGGCACGCTTTTAGGACCACCTCTTTGTGTCGAGCAACATCCACCTATTCTTTAAGCACCTTTACCTCCTACATCCGTGCAAGCCTCTGAGTAAAGGCAACCATCTACAAGGTCCCTTCGACCTCATCATATCATTGCTGCAGCTTGCACGCCTCTGTTTCTAGGTGCTCTACATCCAGGTACTCCTCTAGGGTGGTCAGGACCTCGAATGATTATTCAAGAAGTTGTGTCGAGTCTGTTACTGCAATGTCAACCGCAGTTATTGTTGTTGTAATAGTTGTGGTACATTGTTCCCTGACTTCTGGTGGAGTTGAAGGTTGAGCCCTCAACTGCAATTTTGTGATATTTAGGTTCGGCTCCAACTGAACCTTAGCCATCTCTATTTGAGCGTAACACACCCCAGTGGCCAACTTACGGACATGCACCTCAACCGATTCTTCTGCTTGAATGTCCAACTCCAGGAAGCTTCCTCCACTACCTGTATGATCTGCTTACTCTATTCTACTACCTGGTTGCACTACAGGCCCAACTACTCAATGTTGATGCAGACTGCGACTCTCCTAGGCCCTGAGTTCTGTAGTGACTCCATCCTGCAAGAGGTAGAGTGTCTCCCAAGGGAGCGTGACCATATTCAATCCTACCCCTTTCAGACTGCTAACCGTGGGCCTATTAACCTCATTTTCTGTAGTGACTGCCCCATCTGGTAGTAGTATCACGTTGGTCACCCTTGTGCGCAACATGTCCTCGAAAGCTAAGGTGTCAATCGCGAGGCTGGTGGACACTGTGCCAGCCTGTGGAATGTGAACCTGCAACTCCTATATCTCTGTTCGGAGAGCCCCCAAGACAGACTGTTGCTACTCTTCAAACTATTGAAGGGCCTCCGTGGTGACATCCCTCACCGTTTCTCCAATGTTGTGCAAATCCCCCTCAGTGACGGTGATTGTGTCCAAGGATGTTTTTGATGCCTTGGTTTTCTTTCGCGATGCTATCTTCTCTTACAGGTGTGAATGCTTGAGTTGGGTGAACATCGTCTATTGGTCTGAACCACCTTGTTCTTTTGGCTCCTCTGTTTCTACCTTAGCCCCGGGCAAAGGTGGCTTATGTGCTTCACGTGATTCTCCTCCTATCTTCTACTGATCTGCTAATTTCATGGCATCGTGCGCTGCCTGGGCCTTAGCCTCTACTTCCTCCTTTCTGCACTTCTTAGCCAGCTGTGTCATTTGGAGCTTTGTTTCTTCCTTCTTACGCTGCATGGCAGACTTGTCTGTTTCCACCGCAGAGCCTGCTGGAGTGCACCACTCTAGCAGCCAAGACTCGAGGACTACAAAGATCACATCATCAGTTGCCAGATATGGTAAGTTATGCCATGTCTTTGTGGGGTCCTTCCGTGCCCTAATAAAAACATGGTGGAAATCTGCTTTGAAATCTGCAAACTGGCATATATTGTGGGTGACAACTGCAGCTTGCAATTGATCCCCATCTCCATCGAGATGCAGAAGATCTTGCTTTCTTTTATACACTGCGCATCCTTGGTCACCCACAGTGAAGCATACTTTGCTGCCTCTGAAAGATCCGGCGTGACTGAAGGGAATTGGTTGTCTTATGGTAGCTCCCATGCCACCAGTACGATTAACAGTAGGAGCCACGCGTAGTGAAATGTCTTCACGTACTACTGTGCCTCGCGATAGTTCGCAAGGAACTCACTACATAGATAATTCACCCAGTTGAACTACAATCCTTCAGTGCATTGGGCTGCTAGTGCAATCACAGGTGCAAGCACCTCATCTATGTAACACTTCCACGTCACCTTCCCTGCTACTATTTACGTCACTACCTTGATGGAAGGGTTGTTAATATTGGAGATGCATATCTTCACTTATTCTTTTCCAACTTGAATTTCTTCTTCATAGCTTCCGCGAGGGCCAAATCACCAACTTTTCCTTCTGATATATTGGCTGGATCCTCCCCTAAGTAAGGTAGCCATGTAATTTGATGGATCAAGTGGTTTGTGATGAGAATGGGTTCCTCCAGCCATAAACACCGATCATACACCAAGCAGAGTAGCTACTTGATGACGAAGACATTCACTAGGGCGCAGTGGTAATGCAGCACCTAGAGTAGGTTGAGTAGCCTAGCTTTCTCTACACCCTTGAGCCATGTTTGCAAGCTCCAATTCAATTTTTCTAGCAGCCGCATCAATCCTTCGTCGTATTAGCTGCTCAGTCGCTAAATGCAGGAATTTCTCATGATCTACAAGGTCCCAATCTTTGAATTTTAGTACAAGAACTCGCCCTAAGTGCGACCCCTCAAAGACAATGTGATCTGGGAGCAACAAAGTTTATAGGGAGCTCTTGCTCTTGTCTATGTCCTTTGGCACCTTGGCTTTGCCCTTGCAGAGAGGAACATATTTTAGTAACTAGGTAATAGGGTCCACAACCTGGGTTTCGACATTCATTTCCAAATCTTCCTCATCCACCAGGATTTCTTTAGATTCTTCCTCTTCTACCCCAGATTAATGGCCTTCCCCTTTTCCTACAAGGTGAGCTTGTTCCTTTGTGGGTTTCTTGGTGAAACACGCACTAGGATCATACCCTACTTATCCTTCTTAGGTCTCAGTATTTTGGGTGATTTACGGACCTCAAATATCACTTCGACACTCTCTAGGGTTTCTAATACTGCAATTTCCCATGTGGCTTCCTCTGGGGTTGACATAATTCTAGTCAAGAGGTCCTGCGTCTCCTTCAGAAATCTCTCAAACACTGAACTTGCTCTCAAAGCCTCAAAGTTTGTAAGTTCCATACACAGCTAATAGCACAACAACTAAATTTTCAAAATGCCAAGTATTTTTCGCTGGACAACCACTTGTAATTTATAGGGCCTTTTGAATTTAAATTCAACCATTCCCCCCGCATTCGGCCCATTAATGCTGGATTGGAAAGAAATTTCCAAGAATCTAATCCATAAAGTTTGCCTTAAATGCCTATCGCGCGCTCCATTTGGCCTCAAACTGACCATCAAATCATGAATAGTGACTTTAACGGTCACTTTCCAGTGGACCTACATGCTAGCACAATTGTCTTTGCACTGTCACAGACCCCGTGACACTTCACTGCTTTGCGCAGTCCTAAAATCGCACAGCTCCCCAACCCGGCAGTGTATTTTATAGTCGCACGCCTCATTTTAGCTACATGGAGTGCTAAGATTGTGGTACTTTCATTTAGTCACATGGTCGGATCACTGATGTATGGCTTCAAGCCACTACCATTCACCTTTCCTGGGAAGGGTTCTCCATTTCACTTGACCAACTATACACTGCCTCCGTTGGTAATCTCCTTAATAGCATATGGCCCTAATCAGTGCATCCTGAATTTTCTGGGCAATTTACCAAACTGACTATCATACAACAAAACAAGATCATTTACCTTGAAGGTGTGTAGCATGATGTGTTGATCATTCCATGCATTTTCATGTTGCTTTTGGACCTGTTGCTGAAATCCTGCCAAAATTTTTTCTTCTTCGAGCTCATCAAGTTGCACAAGCCTCTCTTCTAGGGCTCTGTGATCTATCATACTTGTGGGCACTATTATACGCAGACTAGGCATGATGTATTCCATAGGCATTACGGCTTCCACACTATAGAGAAACCTAAAAGGGGTTTGTCCCATCAACTTTCTGCATGTTGTCCGATAAGCCCATAATATTGCAGGCATGCGTAGGTCCCAATCACTTCGCTGAGCATTGCAAACCTTGGTCAGCACATTTTCAAGCACTTTGTTGAAAACCTCCACTGTCCCATTAGCCTGTGGGTAATAAGGTGTGCTCTTCTGGTGATACACCTGAAATTCCTCCATTAGTGTACTGATCGTCTCATTCAGGAAGTGCGCACCATGATCACTCATCAAGATATTTGGACATCCAAATTGCATCAGTACATGCTCAAATAGAAACTTCGAGGCAGTTGCACCTGTGCAATCCTTCACTAGCTATGCTTCCACCGAACGAGTCAAGTACTCTGTCACAGTGATAATGTACCTCATGCATGTCTTTCCTTGGGGCTAAATAGGTCCTACAAAATCTATTGCCCACTTTTCAAAGGGTTGGAATGTTATTTGTGGATTCAAAGGCATTTCATCCCTTCATGATGGCCTATCTATTCTTTGGCAT
The DNA here is from genome assembly GCA_000404065.3 of Pinus taeda. NCBI lineage: Eukaryota > Viridiplantae > Streptophyta > Pinopsida > Pinales > Pinaceae > Pinus > Pinus taeda. The sequence continues at coordinate 12,485 of APFE031062235.1, read as the reverse complement.
ACATCACATGCCTTTCAATATGCTTTTGAATCCTAATGAAGGGTTAGCCACCACAACCCGACGCGTAGAATCTTTTGCACGATTTCTCTCCCTACATAATTTCCTCCCACAGCACCCCCATGAGCATCCGTGAGGATGCTGCTTCATTCAAACTCAGGTACATACCTTCGCAATATCTCATCAATCTCCATCTTGTATAGATTCCTAGCAATGACAGAGAAATCTATTACGCACACCACTAATTCCTTCTTTTGTTGGACAGAGTACCCTTCCGATGCAGATCCTATTGTTAGGAAGTGTATTATATCCTCAAAATGACCATCCGTGACACACACTGTAAATAGTTTCATGTCAGGCAATCCTTCTTCCAAGTTAGTAGGTTCCTCCCCTGTTTCAGTACACGACAAATGGTCTAGTCCCGCATTCAATCATCCAGGATTCACAACAACTTCAAAATCATATTCTTGGAACAATAAGAGCCATCCATAAATCCCCCTCCCCCACAAAGGCTTATTGACTAGGTACCTCAGCGCGGAGTGGTCCGTATACATCTTAAAGTGGCCTCGTAGCAAGTAGTGTCGATACTTCTGGAGTGCATACACCATAGCTAGCCCTTCACGTTCAGTGGTAGAATAGTTCTTCTCTTCTTTGGATAATATGCGGCTTGCAAATGCAATATGGTGGTCCAATCCTTCTCCACCATCCTGTGTTAGTACTACCCCCAGTGCTATACACGATGCATCCACATGTACATGGAACACTTTCTTTCAGTTTGGGAAGACTAGAATCGATGTGGTAACCATATTTTGTTTCAATATATCCAAGCTTTTCTTATATTCATCATTCCAGCAGAACGTGACATCCTTCTTCAACAATTTTTCCATCGACATGAAGATCTAGGCATAGTCCTTGATAAAGTTCCTGTAATATCCTATATGTCCTAGAGTAGCACCCAACTGTTTCACACTCCTCAGCACTTCCAAGTTCCTGATCATCATGATCTTCGTAGGGTCTACCATTTGTCCTTGTTTGCAAACCACATGCTCTAATAGGTTCCCAAAGGGAACACAAAAAAGACACTTCTTCAGGTTGAGCGCAATCTGATGTCTTCTACAGGTGTCTAGCATCAAGCGCAAGCTTGCTACATGGTGCTTAACCAGCCCAAATATAATCCAATCATCAAAATAGACCTCCAAGAACCTATGAATGAATTCTTTGAATGCGACGATAACCACACGTGAAAAGATAGCAGGCACATTCTTCAACCCAAATGGCATCACAATGTATTGAAAACAACCCCACTCAGTCGCAAAGGTTGTCTTGCTCTTGATTTGGTGGTACCCACAAAACCCATCAGTCGAGTATGCTTCCTAGTGACCTACATTGTCCAAAACTTCATCCATGAATGGAGATGGGAAAGGATCATGCACACAAGCATCGCTTAGTTTTATGAAATCCATGCATATATATATCTGATCCTTCTGCCTTTTCTCTTGAACCACCATTGGGCTTACCCAATCGGATTCTTCCATAGGCTCAATGATGCCTGTTTCTAGCATTTTGTCTAGCTCTAAGCAGACCTTCTCCTTGTATTTCAGATTTAGGTGGTAAGGCCTCTACTTAATTGGCTTCATGTTGAGTTTTAATGTGATCTCCATCACTCATCGATCTATGATTATTCCTTTCAAATCCGTAAACTTCGTAAGGAATAAGTCCTGGTATTTGTAGAGAAGTTCAATGACCTTATCCACCATCGCATCGTCCCAATAGTCTCCAATCTTCGAGAGTTTGGGTTTTTCCTCCATACCATTGTTCACCTGTTTAATTCTCATTGGCATGGTTATATCAGGGTTCTCAATTTGTGGTCCTTGAACCTCGTGGTGGCCTTCTGTTTCTGGAATTTTAATCTTCCATAGATCTTCGTCCTCCTCTCTAGCAGTTACATTATAACATTCCAATGTGCGACTCAGTTGAGTAACCCATTCAGGCTGAATCGGGTCTAAAGGATCATGTGGTATCCCAAAGATGGTTGCTTTCACCTCTTGTAGCGCTTCATCAATTTTGTCAAACCCGTCCTCAAAACTGAATGTCATCATGGATCCTTTGCGTAGGATATCCCATTCGCCTATCCCATGGCAGAGTTCTGTTTCTATGTACCAATTCATTGGGATAACATCCAGGGTATGATAGAACAGGTGCACCCACTTAAGTTGTGGCTTTTCTCCATAAGCCTACGTCCATTTGGCCAGATGCATGCATGGATCACCCTGCCCATCATACTTGTCTGTCAATTGCATCTTAGGCTTCCCAAATTGTTCTCTCATCATCCTCCTACATTTGCGCCAATCATCAAAGCTTCCCTTGTGCATACTCCACCATCTTGCGGGTGTAGCACGTAATGCCCAATCCAAGGCCTGGAAGCATTTCTTTTCTGGCACCTCTCTTTCAAATGCATCCAAAAATGTATATACCTCATTTAGACCATCATAATTAGGAAAATTTCTTACTTCTCACGACATGTAGTGCAACAATCGGGTCATCATGCTACAACTTAGCGCAGTTCATGTAACCAATTCTTCCAGTGTTCCATTTCTTCGTCAGAATCCGAAGTGTAGGAATTGTCACACTCCCATGTAATCCGTCCATCCGCGATGGGATTTACCTAGTCTTGGTCTCACATTGTTATCTTATAGATGTAGTACAGATCATCATGACTCTCATAGTCGCGGACTGGTTCCATATAGCGTGATCCTTTAGCAAGATCCAGGGGTATTATTACGCGCAGTGATTTCTTCTCTAAGATCATCTTTCGCTTCTTCAGATTAATTACGTCGCTCATATCAATAGCCTAGTCAATTCCCAAGAGTGCATGGTAGGGATTTCTGTCATCCACAATCTCTATTACTTCAAAATATACCAACACACTCACTCCCCCAATATCCATGGTCACTCGCTCTAGTCACCCCATGGGTATGATTTTCTTCTAACTTTCCATCCCTAGCTGAATCAGAGACCACTACATCGTAGGTCTCCCCATTCGCTCCCAAGTTTGTTTTAGCAGAACATTCGCATCTGGCCCCATGTCCAAAATGACCTAATCCATTTCATACTCTCCTATTTGCGTGGTTAGTGTCATCTCCCATCCTGTCCTTGTCTTATGATGCCAATATTTCACACTACGTGTGGCTCACCTGGCGTAGTTCCAACGCATCCATTGATGAGTTATTATAACCCTTTTACAACATTACTATTGTGTAGAAACTTCATATAGGTTTCTAGGAAATATTTTAGCGTAGAAGGGTCCATCTCCGGCTCAAGCTTATCCTTGCTTCCTGAGGTGGAGGCCTCAGTAAAGCTTTTCTTAGCTTCCATGAATGCTTCGCGAATGCTCTCCAAATCTAACTCAGCCTCTTTCACCAGGGCTTTGGGAACCCATGTACTATCTTCCAGCTCTTTCCCATTTTCATCTCCTAAAGTGATTCCACTCCTAAGCACTATATTTACATTCAGATATTCATGTATCCTAGCTATCAGTGTAGGACAGTCTTCTGTTTCATGATCAAACAATGTGCAATACTTGCACGATGGATGCGTTGGATTATTGCAATCACACGCATAATGTCCTAGTCCTCCGTAATTGTAGCAAATCAACAGTCCTTGACCTCTACCAGGTCCTCCTCTCCCTCGGCCTCATTTGTGCCCCTGAAATCGTGTCCGCGCCATCCCTGCATTCCAGACAAGGGGCTGTGTTTTGGCCTAAGCCCTGTAGGTGGGAGTTCTATCCATAATTAATTCGTAGCTCCTACAAGTACACTCATCATGTCCTATTGACCTAAAAAAGTTGTAGAACAACTATTGCGGTGCTTGCACATACTTTTGTAGCATGGCATGTTATCCGTGGCATGTTTTCTGTGGCATGTTTTCTAGCTACTTGATAGATAACACACCATAAAGTAGGCATCGCACTAGGTCCTGCTAGAGATTTCGACCTTAAAGGCATCAGTCCTCCTCCTACAAGGTGATTTGTAAAGATCGGGTAGTGGTCTTTTTCATGACCCTGACTCTTACATTTCAAGCACCATACCTCTTCGCGTACCTCTAGCCAAACCGTCCTATCCTGCTTCACACTTTGCATCTCAAGGCACAAATTCTTTAGTTGTGCATGGATCTAATGGACCCCTAGATTAAGATCTTGCATCAAAGACTGATGTAGTCTCATGGAAATCTCCAAGGCCTCTGCCTGAGTTTTTATCTTCTATTATGATAGTGCACTCCTTAAGTGTGGTAGTAGAGAAGCCACAAACCACTCGCGATGTTGTCCATCTGTCAAATTCATGTTGGCTTCATGGATCATACATTTTAGCCTTTGATCCAGTTCCCAAGCCGTCTCACCTGGTTTCATCACGATCTCTTTGAATCCCACAACCAACTGCACTTTAGATTTATGCCTGCTAAATTCCATATTTAGCGCTGCTTGGATGTCTACTACTCTAGCATTCGGGTTATCGTTGGAGTACTTAATATACCAGGTTAGCAAGCAATCCTGCAAAGTGTTAATCAATGTCACTTTCTTTATATGGTCATCTGTAACACCTTGAGCTTCCCATACAGCCCTCACAATGAACTAGAATTGGTCTAGGTCCTCATTTCCCAAGCCTTTTAGCAACAGAAACTTCATTGTATTTGCCATACTGAATTGCGGTGGAGGTGGAGGTGGTATGGGTGAAGTCGGAGCTAGTGTGGGCGAAGGTGGTATTCACGAGAATCCTTGTCTTATCAACTGAATAGCACTTCACGGAGACACCTTCGTGATCCCTTCTTCATCTCCTCTCGGAGGTGAAATCAAGGTGTTATGCTTTGGACCCTTATTTCCTTCATTTCTGTAAAATTTTCTTCTTCGTGTGGTCTTGAACATCAAGGTAGATGCATAACCCATTTTTTGCACAACAAAATTTTGATCCAAGTATTAAAATATTTGACGTACTTACCTCACAGTCATTTGAAAAAACGTTTCTTATCCTCTGATGCTTCCAACCTTCACTCTAGCTCTAGGGTCCACACAATAGGACATCAAGTTTCCACCTTCCTTGGCTATCTGCTAGCTTCACGATCTACTCATATAGCTTAGTAGGATAGAAGGCGAAACATATTTCATGGTTCTCTATAGACAGGTACTTGTCTAGCCACTATTATTTTGATAGTCACGGGTTTCTGTTTTCTTGTGCCGAAAACTCGTGGATCCTTCTGTCCAACCAGCCTTTCATTTCTTTCTTAGTTGGATTCCAGTGATACAACATCACACATCTCTTATGAAGATTCCGGTCCTAGCAACGGAACCATTGTCGGCTTGAGGGGGACTGGCCTAGGTTCAATGTTAGTTAGCTAAATAAATCCCTACACTACTGGACCTTTCGGCATCAACCTACAGAGCACGGATTGAGGTCTCACACGAAGTAGTATGGGGGGATGCTAAAGCAAGTTTCTGCACCCTTGAGATGGTTGTGATGTCATTTTATTTCGGCTATACCTACCTTCGCGTAGGTTGCTTAGCCCTCTATTCCATTATTCATTACCTTTGCGAAAGGGTACAATTGGCTTCGCATAGCCCTAACCTGTGGCTTAGGGACTTTCACACTACTAGGGTAGCGACTTGCAATATCTACCAGACTAGGTCAAATTTCTTACTTATCTTGTTAAGTGATCTTTGTTAGCTTCAAGTAAACAGATATTCATACTTGCATTATCTTAACCAACACATTTACATACATTCGTGCATCATATAAGAATTATAAGTGAAATTCATACCCAACATAATAGATGCATAAACAGGAAATAAAGACGCAAAAATTATAGAATACTTCTCTTTATTGATAATTACAGACAATTTATAGACTCGACCTACCCTGCACACTCAACTGCAAGGGTCCACACACTTAGCTGCAGAGCCTCTACTTATGCTATGATCCAAGACTTATAATTCTAATTCAGAGCTATCTCTCATACATAATATCTTCATGAGTCTTTGTGTTATAAAACTACTTAGAGCTTAGCTCTATTTATACAATCCCATGGTCTAGTAGATCCTTTACAACTGACATTACATTACCAAAATAAGGGCGGACAAACCTATGACTCTTTAACACCTACGTGCTCCGCGACAAGAAAATGCGGAATCTTTACAGTTGGCTTACAAAATTGGACCAAAATATGGGCTTTTAGCGCCAAAACTACCCTTGGGGGATCTCGCGCCCAACAATAGGACAAAGGGTCATGATGACAAAATGGAATAGTTAGATGAGGGGAAAAATGGATCACCCAAACCTAGAAGGAAAATTGACTGAGTGAGGATATCCCAAACCTGACACAAGAAACAAATGAGTGTCATGTTCAAGAGTGACATGCTACCTATATAAGAGATGTCTCACTTTCATTTTCCCCCACTATTTCTACTGAGTACCCCAATTATTTTTTTAAACACAATCTTGAAGGGGATACCATATGCTTGTCATATAAGTTTATTCTTTGAATGAAGGCATCCTAGTAAGTTTTATGAGTCCTAGGAAGGAGAAACTTGGGCTCATCATGGTGACAAGTCTTTCATTGTTACATTTTTAACGAGTTCGATGCAAGAATAACTCGGTATCTTTTTCATTTAGAAGGTTTGAAAAAGAGACAAAAAAGAAAACTCCATCATGTCCCTTTTTGTAATTTGTCTTTCCGACCCGTAAAGGTAGAAAAAAATATTCGAGAGAACCTCTTGACTAGTTCGACCAAGTGTTGGCATTATGATTCAGGTGTTGTCCTTGATGGAAACTCACTCAGAGGAACGATACAGGTGATGGAAACTCACTCAGAGGACAAATCACAGTGCAGCAGGTAAACAGAGAGATATACGCATGTTGACCGTGAAGAAATGGCATATATATGCGGGTTAGCGAAGCAGAATGGGTGTACGCGTATACACGTGGGTTAATAAGAGTAAAGGCGCATACATGTTGGAAATCATGGTTTTGGTCCATGGTATTTGGTCCATAGTATTTGGTCCAAAGTGACGACCCCATGTATTGGGTTCATGGTATTGTTTCTACATGGTTTTGGACCATGGTATTGAGAGAAGCTTGACCTATATAAGGAGAAGATCATTAGGCCAAGGCAGGGTGCAAGCGTGAGCAAGGAATGAATATCTGACGAAGAACGAAGATCTAGTATTGCTGGTTATCGGTTTGTGCTGCTTGGATTGGGTTGATATAACAATGAAGGTACAAGTAATTATCTTTAGATCTGTACACGGGTTGCATGAGGTGAAAGAACATATACAAGCGGTTTTGGTATAGTAAAGTGGCGTATGCATTATGAGATTTGGTATTTCAGGGTGCTGTTGATTCTACTGGTTGTTGCAGAGTTCTGGGCTCTAGTTTGCGTTCTGTGTTTTTGATGACAGGGTTTCAGTGATTCAGTTTTGGGTGATTTAGAGATTTATGATGCAAGTATAAGTGGATGATTGTATTGCAGCAGTGATTGTTTTGTACTTACAGATCCAGTCTGAAAATTGATGAAACGTGGTCCCTGAAGAAAAGAAGGTTGCAGCCTTCTGTAGGTCAGCACCTACGTACTAGTATATCCGCTAGTCCAAGAGCTAAGGGGGTTGTAGCTCCCTTCCAGAAGTAATTGGAAAACAAGAGAGGGTTGTAGCCCTCTGCAGGTTGTAGCCTGCGTACTGGTAAAGGACTGCACCAGTATATTGTAAAAGAAGTTTCTTATTAAAGGAAGAAAGAGACGAATTGCAGTAGGTGGTTTTCACCCACATTGGGTTTCCACCTTATATCATGGTGTTCATGTGTGCTTCTTATGTGTGATGATCTGTACTATTTTACTGCACCTGTTTACTGTTAATGTGGTTAATAATGTTCTGATGCATTTACTGAAGATAAGCTAACTGAATCTTAAGATTGTTGCATATACGTTTGTTTCATTTAATACAGTCGCGTATATATGCATATATCCTTAACTGAAGTCGCGTATGTGAATTTGAGTGTGAAGATGAAAAAGTTTTACTGATCTAATAATACTGATTCACCCCCCCCCCTCTCAATATTATTTCCACAATTGGTATCAGAGCAGGTCCTTTTGAAGAAGCTTAATCGCTTGAAGGAAAAGATCCATCGGAATGGCTAATCCAGAAAAAGAGGCACATATCAGGCCACCAGTCTTTGACGGGAGCAACTTTACCCACTGGAAGATAAGAACCACAACATATCTACAATCACTTGGATCAGAAGTTTCGGGAATCGTAGAAAGTGGATATAATTTCCCATCAGTAGTTCCTATAGATGCAGCCGAGAAAAAGCAATATGAGCTCAATGCCAAAGCTGTTACTGTCTTATTGGGAAGCTTGACACAATCAGAATTTATGAAGATCATGCGTTACAAATTAGCTAAGGAAATATGGGACAAAATCATTCTAAGCTACGAAGGAGATGAACAGGTAAAAAGAGCAAAGCTTCAAACTCTTAGAATCCGGTATGAAAATATTAAGATGCATAGTAATGAAAGCATAGCTAATTACTTCTTGCGTATGGATGAGATTGTAAATTGTATGAGGGATTTGGGTGAAGAATTTAAGGAAGTTGTCTTAGTTGAAAAGGTTTTGAGATCCCTGTCTGCTAAATTTGATTCCAAAGTGTTTGCCATAGAAGAAAAGGAGAATCTGCAGAAAATCACCATGTCACAGCTTCACGGAATCTTAACTGCTTTTGAGATGCGAAAAGAGGGACCATCAGAAGCCGCATTCGAAGCATCAGGATACATGTCAGAGGAAGAAAAAGAGGTAAATTTTGTCAAGAATCTTGAATGGGGAACTAAACGATTCAAAGTTAAGCTACCTTTCAAATGCTTTTCATGTGGTAGAGTTGGTCACTATGCTACTAGATGCCCTCATAACAAAGGAAAGATGTCTGAAGAAGGTAATAGAAGCTATTATACCCATGTTAAAAGTAATGACTCATTCGATGGTAGTGAAGACATTAGAAGTCTCATGGCATATGATAAGAAGAATGCAGAAATTGAAGAAGTTACCAAATTAAACGAACAATTGGAGACAGCAACCAGGGTAAGGGAGAAATTGCAGGATATAGTAAAAGATCAGAGCATAACAATTCAGAGTCTTGAATCAAAGATCTTCTCTCTAAAAGAAGATCTTGAAAAATCAAAGGAGCAGAACATAGAAGCTCTTGAAAATGAAGTGATCAAATTGAAGCAACAAGTGGAAGAAGGAAGAAAAGCTAAAGAAGACATAAGGAAACCGTATCTGGAAAAGGAAGAACAACATCAGGTTGAGGTAAATATCTTAAAAGGTAAATTAGAAGAAAAGGATAAATTGTTGTGATTTCAAGATAGTACTAAGATTTTGGATGAAATTCTTGGTAGTCAAAGATCCCCTAGTATCAAGACTGGTCTTGGCTTTCATGAATCTGTTGAAGGTGAATCTAGTTCACAAGGTGAGGCAAGGAACTCCAAAGAGAAATCTAAAATGATCAACAAGGAGTTGAGAGGTCATTCCCATCAACAATCAAGGAAAAAGATTCTTCAAACGAAATCTTTTACTCCTCCACTGAATAATGTTGAATGCTATGTATCTCATAATCTTGGACATGTTGCAGCCAGATGTAGAAGTAGAATGGTTCAAGACCATCACAAAAGATCATCACATCCCAAGTACTTCAGAGGATATGGCTTTGCCTGCAATGCATATGGACACAAAGAAATTGATTGCAATAGAAGGAACATGAAATATGTAAGATGTTATTCATGCAACAAACTTGGACATAAAGCAAGGGAATGCAAGAGAAAATTTCAAAGTTCAAAACAAGAGGACCATACATCATCACAGTTTTAGAAGACAGAATTAGAGACAGAAAGGTGTGACATAACTCAGTTAGCTGACATATCAGACACAGGGGATAATGAAAGTGAAGAAATTTAGTATTCCATCTTGCATACGCTGATATAATGAAGATAAGTCGCGTATATACGCGAGTTACAGGCTGCAGAGTCGCGTATATGGAGATTAGGAGAAAGGGCAGCAGAACAGACTCAAGGAAAGGTTTGGTCATGATAAGAGATGGTTGGCACTGGCTCAGGGGGAGCATATACTTCAAATAATGCATTGTTGGCATTGTGTTTAGAATTTGGTGATGATGCTTATGTAGCTAAATGATACATCCTGTTGGTTGATCAAAGGAATGGTATTGCAGGTTTAGATGTTGATGCTTATGGTGCAGATCATATATGATGAATGATAGTCATGATTTTGAAGTGCAGGTCCTAAATCTTTCATTTGCTCAGGGGGAGCATGGATGGATTGATACATCTTGGCATATACAAAGGGGGAGCTCATTCAGAGATTTCAGCAGGTACTCAGGGGGAGTATGAACAGCATAAGGTATACCAAGGAAGAGGATATCTTGGTCCGCCCTTTGCCCTTGATGTCAAAGGGGGAGAGTGACTTGGTGTGGTGGTTGCCATCAAGTCCAAAGGGGGAGATTGTTGGCATTATGTTTCAAGTGTTTGTCCTTGATGGAAACTCACTCAGAGGTTGGTACAGGTGATGGCAACTTAATCAGAGGACAGATCTCAGTACAGCAGGACAAGAAAGAGATATACGCAGGTTCGTGAAGAAAGGGCGTATATATGCGGGTTAGCGAAGCCGAATGGGCGTACGCGTATACACGCGGGTTAATAAGAGTAAAGGCACGTACATGTTGGAAATCATGGTTTTGGTCCGTGGTATTTGGTCCATAGTATTTGGTCCAAAGTGACAACCCCAAGTATTGGGTTCATGGTATTGTTTCTACATGGTTTTGGACCATGGTATTGAGAGAAACCTAACCTATATAAGGAGAAGATCATTAGGCGAAAATGAGTGAGCAAGGAATGAATTTCTGACGAAGTGCGAAGATCTAGTATTGCTGGTTATCGGTTTGTGCTACTTGGATTGGGTTCATATAACAGCGAAGGTACAAGTAACTATCTTTAGATCTGTACGCCGGTTGTATGAGGGGAAATAATGTATACACACGGTTCTGGTATAGTAAAGTAGCGTATGCATTATGAGACTTGGTATTTCAGGTTGCTGTTGATTCTACTGGTTGTTGTAGAGTTCTGGGATCTGGTTTGCATTCTGTGTTTTTAGTGACAGGGTTTCAGTGATTCAGTATTGGGTGATTTAGAGATTTATGATGCAAGTATAAGTGGATGATTGTGTTGCAGCAGTGATTGTTTTGTACTTATGGATCTAGTCTGAAAATTGATGAAACGTGGTCCCTGAAGAAGAGAAGGTTGCAGCCTTCTATGGTCAGCACCTACGTACTAGTATATCCGCTAGTACAAGAGCTAAGGGGGGTTGTAGCTCCCTTGCAGAAGTAACTGGAAAATGAGAGAGGGTTGTTGCCCTCTGCGGGTTGTAGCCTGCGTGCTGGTAAAGGACTGCACCAGTACATTGTAAGAGAAGCTTCTTATTAAAGGAAGAAAGAGACGAATTGCAGCAGGTGGTTTTCACCCACATTGGGTTTCCACCTTATATCATGGTGTTCATGTGTGCTTCTTATGTGTGATGATCTGTACTGTTTTACTACACCTGTTTACTGTTAATGTGGTTAATAATGTTCTGATGCATTTATTGACGATAAGCTAACTGAATCATAAGATTGCTGCATATGCACTTGTTGCATTTAATACAATCACGTATATACGCGTATACCCTTAACTGAAGTCACGTGTATGAATCTAAGTGTGAAAATGAAAAATTATCTGATTTGATAATACTGATTCGACCCCCCCCCCCTTCTCAGTATTATCTCCAACAATTGGTATCAGAGCCAGGTCCTTTTGAAGAAGCTTGATCGCTTGAAGGAAAAGATCCATCAGAATGGCTAATCCAGATAAAGAGGCACATATCAGGCCACCAGTCTTTGACGGGAGCAACTTTACCCACTAGAAGATAAGAACCACAACATATCTGCAATCACTTGGAGCAGAAGTTTGGGGAATCGTAGAAAGTGGATACAATTTCCCATCAGCAGTTCCTACAGATGCAGCCGAGAAAAAGCAATATGAGCTCAATGCCAAAGATATTACTGTCTTATTGGGAAGTTTGACACAATCAGAATTAATGAAGATCATGCATTTCAAATCAGCTAAGGAAATATGGGACAAAATCATTCTAAGCTACAAAGGAGATGAACAGGTAAAAAGAGCAAAGCTTCAAACTCTTAGAATTCGGTATGAAAATCTCAATATGCATAGTAATGAAAGCATAGCTAATTACTTCTTGCGTATGGATGAGATTGTAAATTGTATGAGGGATTTGGCTGAAGAATTTAAGGAAGTTGTCTTAGTTGAAAAGGTTTTGAGATCCCTGTCTACTAAATTTGATTCCAAAGTGTTTGCCATAGAATAAAAGGAGAATCTGCAGAAAATCACCATGT
>APFE031062218.1:0-47110 GCA_000404065.3 Pinus taeda | reverse complement strand
AGTTGGACGACTTCAAGTGCAGAATGTGAGTCATAGAGTTCTTTCAGCTTTTGTAAAGCTTCAAAGGCAGTTGAATATGATGAAATGTGGCGACTCACCTCCTTATTTACAAATGCTGTGATTAATGCATACGCTTTGTTGTTCTTGTTTTCCCAAATGACGAGCTCTTTGTCTGATGTAGGCTTTTCTGGGTCACTGTCTCCTTCTCCGAAACACACTCCTTTCCACAACTCATTGAAAATGAGGGTGTGTTGTATCATCTGGGACCAATCAGGATAGTTCTCCTTGCCAGTGAGAACTATTCCCACCATAGAGATGATTGAATGCATTCTGTAAAAGATTACTTCTGCTGATAGAAAAAGTACTTCTGCTGATAAAAATACTTTATGCACTATGTTTCTTCAAATCCTTCCAATGTTTGATATCAATATTGAAGATACACTCTATATTGTTGCGCTCAAAATTTTTTAAGTTTAAGATGACGGCCAAATATTTGGACATCACCCGAAGCCAAGATAATCACAAGCTAAGAACTTGAACGGTGTGTATATTAAAGAAACCACAAGACCAAATATATGAACTTGTAATCTAAATTAACGGTGACATATCCCGCACAATACATATCGGATGATATACTAACAACCTATCATTTATCAAAGGTTGTCTCTGGCATGTTGCAGACCCAACTTTCTCTTAAATGAATATTGAGGCTCGACTAAAATCCCTTTAGTCCCCAATGAACAAATAAGGTAATCAGTTAAAAAGCCCCAACAATGGATTTTTTTTTGTAACATTTGTGACTCCATGAAAAGAGAGCGCGTGAGAAAAGAAGCCACTATAAAGAGAACATTTTTCTCATGTGTTTTACGCTAAGACAAAACCATACCAGCGTGAAAATGGGAGACCAGCATGAAATGGTATATTACCAGCGTGAAATGGGAGACCAACGTGAAATTGGGAGACCTGGGCTCATATCAGTGGAAAGTTCAACGAGCAACAATGTTACATATACCGTGGAGAGGAGAGGAGCCGAGGCGCAGAGCGGACTTGCGAAAGGATTTGAATTGATACCAATATTTTAATTGAGAAATAATTATGCAGTAATTCGAATGAACAGAGAGGAGAGGAGCCGAGGCGCAGATGCATTCACCAAAAAAAATGAAAACACAGATACAGCAGCGTACAACAAAGATGCATTCAGCGAAAATGAAGGCGCAGATACCATATGCGTTTCAAAAAAAATCAAGGGTTTCAACGTTCGCATACCATGTCAGGCCAACATTCAATACGCAGCCTCATCAAACGTTCACCATGTCAGGAAGAAAGCAGTGGATAGAGAGTAGAAGGCAGAGGACAGAGGAGTTACAAGGCACACTAAAAAAGGAACCTGGTACCTATGCTCTGATACCATGTCAGGCCAGGAGTAACTCCAGAAAAACTGATTCATTTATTCCATTAGGTAGCTATTTGTTATATACATGAATGTGGCTGCTTAGTTCATCTTCTTGATGACTGTTCACATTCAAATTCTCCCAATCGCTGAGGATTAGGTGTCAACACTTTCCACCTAATTTTGGAGGCCCTCACCTTAGCCACATTGAGCTCGTGATAGCCCATTGGAAAGGTATTCAATTCTATTTTCTGGAACACTTGGAATTTTTTACTTTTGAGGTCATTTTCCCCCTCAAAACTTGAATCTCCCAAGACTACTTTTGTGTGTCCAAAAAGAGGTAGAAAGGTCATTTTTGGGTAGTTTTTGGACCTTTTGGTGGACCAGATCTGCTCCAAAACTTCTGAAAATTTCCTGGGTGCACGTCCTCATCATTATGAATCCAAAAATTTTATCCTTTTCTTCATTGGATGCCCTAAGAAAAAGCGCAGCGACGGTGGCACTGCACTTTTGGACAAATGTTTTGTGTTGTGAATTTCAAAATTTAAAAAATACAAAAAATCTCAAAATTTTCCCAAATTTGGCATGGAACACCACCATCAACTGCTTTGGTTGGACAAAGAGGCTTCAGCCAACATATTCAATCTATCCTACTCCTTTTTGCCTTCCAAAGCTCTCCTTAGCCTTGCCTTTGGCTCCCTAATCCTTATGTTACAAATTTTGTTACGAGCCATGTAATGGTATGCCATGTGTCGGAGCATTTTCTTGTCCCTGTTGGCCTTGTCAATGAGCCCTTCAAGATGTAGGTTGACTCTTTCAAGCCAATTTTCCCTATCTTGTTCAATTTCTTGCTCAATAGGAGTCAAAGTGACATGAGCCTCTTTGTCACTTTGCCTCTTTGTCTTCAGTAGCTCAAGTTCCATGTGTTTATGACTTAGTTGTTTGCTTTCTTGCTCTAGGTAAGTAATGACAAACTTAGCTCTCTCTAAGTTGTCTGTCAAAGCTTGTATTTGGGCTTCTTTCTCCTGAATAATGACATTTTTGACATTTTCCCTCTCTTGAACCTCTAGATCAATGATCTCAGTGTCATGCTGCTCGAGATCATCATCATGCTCAAAATCACTTCCTCTGTTCATAATTTAGCTGACTCTCCTAGTTTACAGTTTTGACAATGTATAGGATGGGTGTTATGTGCAAAGGCTATGGAGGAAATCATATGAGTGAAGCTATGGGAAAAACATGAGAGGGAGTGGGTTTAGGGAGTAATGAATGGATGGTAGAAGGTGATAACAGTGATGAGGATTAAGGGTTTAGTTTAAAAGGTGAGTGGTATGGAGAATCAAAGAACTAGGGTTTTATAGTGGGAGCTATGTTTCTGTAGTGGAGATTAGGGTTTCATATTTGAGAGTGAAAACCATGAAATTCTTCACAAATGCAAACTAAAAGAACAAGGGAGGCAATTCTACTTACTTGCCAAGTAGTGAAGGGGAGGAAATTTAGCACAAATTAGAAGCTAGGAGAGTTTTTTTAGAGTGAAAACCATGAAATTCTTCACAAATGAAAAATAAAAATCCAAGGGAGGCAATGATACTTACTTGCCAAGTAGTGAAGAGGAGGAAATTTAGCACAAATCAGAAGCTAGGAGAGTTTTCTGGCCTGGCTGGCCTAAGTGTAGCACCACCACCCAGGAGCGTAGCGCCAATTTACACAGTGAAATTTTTCTAGGAGCACAGCGTTAGGCTAGAAGCACAATGCCACTTCGCAGGAGCACAGTGCCACTTCAGGATGACTTTTGACTGCCTTCCCAGTGTCCAAATTGGGCATGTGATAGCTTGTTGAAAAGCTTGTCAAGTCTAATTTCTAACAAAATGTGCAGAATGAGGCTACCAAAATGCATAGTGATGTTGCAGTCAACTTTTGAAGGTCTTTCTCAACTCCAAATTAATATCATGATATCTCATTGGAAATATATTTGTCTCTAATTATCATTTGACTCATCAAGAAAGTAATTTGGTCATTCCATATAGGATATAAATTAATTTTACCAAGGTCACTCGAGAGGTGCATCAACCCTCCTAAGGCAAATGATGTTTTTGACATTTCTACCAAACCATGAAATCTGTGTAAAAAATAAAAGAGGTTTTTCTTGTTGAGTCAATTATGGACAAAAAATTCTATCACTTTTTTCAAATTCATCTTCTATGTCTTAGAAACACCATTTTAATAAAACCTATCCTGATATGTGCAATAGGGGATTTGTAGAAATGAAGGGAAATGAAGGGGATAAGGGGCTTCTAAATTCTTGAGAAAATTTTGGAAAATAGGGAGGGATGTTAGGAAGTAGGGGAAAGTGGAATTTCAAATATTGAGTGAGGGGAAGGGGTCCAAAAGGGAAAAACATAGGCCTAGCCTAGAAAATTGTCAAATTGTAGCAATAAGCTAGGGTTTGTGGGAAAATGATGAATTTGAGGGATATCAATGATGGGAAATGCTTAAGAAGGTATATTTAGGATAGGGGAAGGTATATGAGCATCAAGATACAAGTTTTGTTGATAATTTGACCATCCAAGAAAAATTACCTTCAAAACCCTAGGAGAGGGAAATGAGCATTACCCAAGTACAACTGAAGCACTAACAAGGTATAAAATGACCCATTAGAACCTGAAATGATGATGAAAATTTTTTGAATGATGGTACACTCAGCCAAATGTGACATGGACTGACACTTTGAAAACTTTGGAAGGAGTGAAAACAAATCCTAGACCTAATACCTAGTGACCAAATTTTACTTGAACACTCACTGAAATGACAAAATTTGACTTTGGAACCGTAAGACCACTTTGTAAAAGCATGTTTTATCATTGTTGGAAGCTTCAACGACTGACACTAACACTTCACATCTAGATATTGTGTTCATTACATCTAAGAAAACCAATAAGGACAAACAACCTTGAAAGGCAAAGGCCTACACTTGCAAGTGTGAAGAAGAGGAAGATGATGAAGAAGGTTTTTCAGATGGAGAATATGCTTACTTTATGAGAAAACTAAAAATTGGTAAGGGAAAATTCATAGGTAAACTTTCATTGATATGTTTCGTTGTGTTGAGACTGGGAATTTTGCAGCAAAATGTCTGAATAGAAGTGATGGAAACTCAAAATGAAAGAAAGGCTTTAAGAAATTAAACAAGGCAAGAAGAAAGGATTCAAAAGGAACCTTCTCTCTAAAGACGATAGCTCATCATTCAATGAAGACAGTGACAGTGAAGAAGAAGCCAATGAGAGAGTATTGTTTATGGCCAAGCACAATAAACAAGAGGTATAAAACAATGAATAATGAGGGTTGACCATAGAAGAAATTTCTAAGGAGACAACCGAGATTATAAAAGATCTCAAGGCTGAGAAGATCCATTCCAATACTTATGAACAAAAAGTTCAAGGTCTCAAAATTGAAGTTGAAGAACACTAATGTATTGAAGAGTCACTTCAAAAGAAGTTGGAAGAAAGCAACAGAGAAAGGGAAGAATTAGAAGACGAAGTAGTCTTGCTGCGTAAGGAAGTGAAGAAGGGAAAAACTGTCCAAAACTATGCCAATAGATCAAGGGCATTGGAAGAACTCATCAACAATCAACAATATTACAATGACAAAATTGGCCTTGGTTACAAAGAAGAAGAAGCATGATCCTCTACAACAAAATACAATGAACCTATGAGATATGACAGGCATGTAGACTTTGTTGGACAAGATTCGACACAAGAACAACCTTGGAAGACAATTCCCCGATGAAGATTTCCATCCAGGTACCAACATATTTTTCATGGCTATTTTTATTCATGTGGAAAATTTGGTCATAAATTTGTCTAATATGAACCTCCTAGGGCTCAACGAAACATCAATATATTTGAACATTTAAGAAATAATATTGAATGTTACAAATGTCGAAACTTTGCACACATAGCCAGAGACTATAGACTTGAAAATCCTCCAGAAGAATATTTGAAGCCACAGAATGAATGAACATGGAAGAAAAAGAAGACTGACAATTGTTCTCTCACTCCCAAGGCTAAAAACAACAAATATGTGTGGTATGTTGGTAGTGGTTGCTCAACGCATATGATTGGAGATAGAAAGAAATTTGTAGCTCTGAAAGAGAATAAGGTTGGAACCGTGTCCTTTGGAAATGATGGATCTTCAAATGTTATAGGATCAAGTACCATCGATCTCGGAAGCAAAGATGCTCTAGCCAAGAATGTTCTATTGGTTGAAAACATGAATCACAAAATGCTCAGTGTTGGACAAATGTGTGATCAAGGACACACAATGCTACTCAACTCCACAAAATGTGAAATCAGGAAAGGCAGGTACGGTAAAATTGTGGCTACAGCAAGTCGAGCTCCAAATGACATATATGTTATGGATGAAGAAACTAAAGCATGTCTACTAGTTAAAGAAGATGAAAGTTGTTTATGGCACAAACGAATGGGTCACATAAAATTTTACAATCTTGTTCGGATAAGAAAAAAGGAAGAAGTACAAGAAATGCCAAAAATCTCAAAACATTCGGACATACTATGTGAGGCCTGTCAGCACGACAAACAGACAAAATTTACATTTAAAACAAAAGAACACTTTGCATCACATCCATTAGAATTGATACATACTAATCTATGTGGTCCTATGAGAATAAAAGGCTTAGATGGAGAATTATATTTCATGTTAATGATAGATGACTATACCAGGATGACCGCCGTTAGCTTCCTAAAGAAAAAATATGAATCATTTGAGTGCTTTAAGATCTACAAGGAGTTGGTTGAAAATGAAACTGATTTGAAAATAAAGTGTCTAAGATCAGATAATGGCGGAGACTTCACTTCCAAATTATTTCAGAAGTATTGTGATGAAAATGGAATAAAAAAACAATTTTCAACAGCACGAACACCTAAGAAAAATGGAGTTGTTGAAAGAAAGAACAGAAACGTACCAGAAATGGGTAGAACAATGCTAAAAGACTCAAAATTGGACGAAACATTCTTGGTTCAATCAATTGATATGAAAGTCTTCATTATCAATAGAAGTCTTCTACGAAATAATTGCAACAAGAGCTCATATGAGCTATGGAAAGGATAACCAGCTAATGTAAAATATTTCAGAATCTTAGGAAGCAAATTTTATATCAAAAGAGAAGATCAAAAGTTGGGTAAGTTTCAATCATGTGTTGACGAAGGTATCTTTATTGGTTACTCATGCAAAAGAAAGACCTATAAATGCTATAATCTAAGATGAAAACAAATAGTGGAGAGCATAAATGGTACATTTGACGAAGATGGTGTTCTAACGAATAATGATGATGATCTAGACTTTGAAACTTGAGACAGAGACTGAAAAAGGTACAGAGAAAATTCTAGAACAAGAAGCAATTGTCAACCAGGAAGAAGTCAATAATGATCAACAAGATATATAGGAACAAAAATAAGAAGCTCCTCCAAGGAGAACAAAAGAATGGATTCAAAAGAACCATCCATCAAATCAAATCACTGGTGACATAAATAAAGGAATTGGAACAAGGAAAGGTCGACAACTTCATTCATCACAACAAGCTCACATTATTTTTATAACAACCTTTGAACCTAGTAGTTTTGAGGAAGCTAGCCAAGATGAACATTGGGTAGTAGCTATGAATGAATAATTGGATCAAATAAAGAATAATAACACCAGGGAATTAGTTCCAAGACCAAAAGAGAAAAATTTCATTGGGACTAAATGGGTGTTTAGTAACAAATTAAATGAAGATCGATGGGTTACCAGATACAAATAAATATTGGTTTGCAAAGGCTATGCACAAATGGAAGGAATTGATTTCGACGAAACATTTGCACCAATTGCCAGAATGGAAGCCATGAGGATGTTTCTCACCTATGCCTATTCAAGAAAAATAAAAGTCTACTAAATGGATGTTAAGTTAGCATTTCTGAATGGAAACTTAGAAGAAGAAGTTTACATCGAACAACCTGAAGGTTTTCTAATCTCTGAAAAAGAAGACTATGTTTATAGGTTAAAGAAGGCTCTGTATGGTCTCAACCAGGCTCCTAGAGCATGGTATGCTCATCTTGATGGATATTTACATCAACAAGGGTTCAAGAAAGGCACTACTGATAGCAATCTCTACATACAAATAGATAAAGATAATTTAACAATCATTGAGGTATATGTGGATGATATAATCTTTGGTAGTAGTGATGATTGACTAAGTAAGAATTTTGCTACAAAGATGCAAAGTGAGTTCAATATGTCTTTACTTCGTGAGTTGACATACTTCTTAGGACTTGAAATATCTCAGCAAGAGAAAGGAATATTTGTATGTCAAGCCAAGTACATCAAGGAAATGCTCAAAAAATTCAAAATAGCAAGCCCATCCTTACTCCAATGGTAACAAGTTGAAAATTAAGCATAGACAACTCATCTAAGGATGTGGATTAGAGGTTGTACAGATCTAAGATTGTTAGTATTATATATGTAGCAGCCTCCCTACTAGATGTTATGAAAGTAGTTGGACAAGTAGCAAGAACCCAAGAATAACCAAAATAATCACATGTTATTGTTGTCAAAAGAATTATTCGATATCTAAAGGGCACAATAGAATAGGGCTTGTGGTATCCCAAGGGAAACAATATCATTATTCAAGCCTTTATAGATGCATATTGGGCAAGAAATGTTGATGATCGTAAGAGTACTAGTGGAGCACTATTCTATGTAGGTGGTTCTCTCGTATCATGGTTGAGCAAAAATAAAACCTCAATCTCGTTATCTACAGTGGAATTAGAATACATTGCAGCCACAACTTGTTGTACTCAATTCCTTTCGATGAAACAAACTTTGCAAGATCTTCAAGTACAATTCAGTGAGCCTATTTCCATCTTTTGTGATAACACCAGTGCCATCAACATCTCCAAGAATCATGTCATGCATTAAAAGGCAAAACACATTCCAATCAAATATCATTTTCTTAGAGAACAAGTCGCTGAAAATAATGTCAAACTTGAATATGTTGGTACAAAAGAACAAATCGATAATATCTTCACTAAACCTTTACCTCATGAAGCATTCGAATATCTTCACCAGAATCTTGGGATTCTCCCAAGTTCTCATCAGATTCTCCTTGCTGAGAAAATAAAGGGGGAGTGGAAGTGTGTACAGGTTAGTAGGATGGTTGTTTGTCAAGGGGAGTTACTCTTTTCCACTGATGCCAAAGGGGGAGAGAAGGCAGTAGGAAGAGGTTCTCTGATCACAGAGGAAGTACTTGTGTTGCCATCAATGCCAAAAGGGGAGATTGTTGATCTAAAGATGATATGAGGTTGTCATTGATATCAACCCAAGCAGCACCAAGGATGAAACTGAACCTACGTGGCACATTGGGGATCATCATTCATGGTTTCTCATCTCATAAACATTATAGGAATACTCTACTGAAAAATATCTTTCTATTGGTATATAGCTCTCCTCGTAATTCCTCATGGTTTGCAAGTTATTCAAGATTGAAGTTAGTAACCCCAATTAGTGGGATAAAACCCCATCGGCTTGTGGCATGGAATTTATCATTGATTTTGGCCATTTAATAGTCAATAATTAATATTTTTTTAAGCTCCTAAAATCCCTCCAACATTCTCTATAGAAGCCCCTCTCAAATCTATAAAAAGAAATCTCATATATCCTCCAAAAGTAGTGATCATGGAATTTTCACTATAGATATATTGCTGCGAAGTATTAGACACTCAAGTTAAAACCCATTTGAGAAGAAATATTGATGAATTTTTTCACCTAATTTTAGATCTTGGTTCACTATATTGGCAAAGATATGATCTGTGGAAGTTAGGGTTTTTGTAGGCTCCCAAATTTCATCTCAAAGAAGTGAACTTGGGAAAATCTTCATAACTCTCTCTCTGAGAAGTGGATTGGAATTTTGTAAAGTGGGGCATATAGTAAATGGAATTTAGTTCTCTTTATATCAATTTTAGAACCAAAGGAGGAAACAGTGACACATGGCATGCCGTACAAGTTCGCTCTACTGAACTAGTCCATAATTAGGTCATTGTGAGAGATTGGGCACAACTTTGTCTTGAAGAATCCAAATCGAGTTAGACCCACGGAATTGGAAAGAAGACTCAGAGGGATATGACAGGACCAAATATTACATATTGGGGATCAGAAATCATAGAGATACATCGGATTCAATATCATGCTCCTAGAAGGCAAGAAAAAAAGACTAGATCAAGTGCTGTCAAGGGTTGCAAAGAACTAGACTTCCTAGAGACGCAATGAGCAAGATGCTACAAAATGATGCAACAGAGGTAAGCTCCAATTAAGTATATTCTATATATTCATTTTTATCTCTTAATTTCATTAGGCTCTTTGTATTCTTATTTGTTGTTTTTTTTAGCACTGACATATGCTCTACAGGATGAGGTAAGTTTTGCTATTATAATGTCAGGGGTATTTCCTTGAATACTTTTTGTAGGTATTATATGTTTATCAAGAGAAGACTCATTGCATAATCTAATTTTCTAAAGAGTGAGAAAGGGTAGCATAGTAAGAGAAATAATCAAGGTGCAGAAAAACAACAAGAAGTTCACCACATGAAGTCTTCAAGTGGGCATCAATGCATACAATCATTGTAAAAGTACCATTGTACAGATTCATTGTACAAGCATCATTGTAAAAGTTGTACAAGTCTATATACCAAGAGTTGAAGAGGGAGTGTTGGGAGGTATAGGATCATCATTAGGTGGTGGTGTCATAGTTGGGGTTATGGTCTAGTGCGTATTTTTCTTCTACATCATTCCATATCATTGTAAAGTGGACCATTTTCCTTGGTATGGGAGTCCATTCATATTTTATTCTTCTATAGGGTGGTGCTAGGTTGGTGGAAGAAGTCACCAAGAATTTCAAGCCTGTGAAAAATTCAGGGTGGTAGGGTGGTGCTAGGGTGAATTTTATCTCATTGGGTGTTGGGGCATGTGTTCAGTTAACTACTGAAGAATCTCGGGCGTTGGAGCACCCATCTAGTGGGAGCTGGAGAAGAATTCTTTTCTAGATTCTAGGAAGTCAGAGCTTTCTTTTCAATTAGATTTGAAGATTAAAGAATTATTATAAAAGCATTCAGGTGGTTTTTGTCCCAAATGGGGTTTCCACCTTCAAAATTGTGTGCATTTGTGTTACTTTTGTGTACAGCTATCATAGTACAAACACTGATAATAATTGAATATTAACTAGTGCTCTAAAAGATTAATAATAACACTAATTGAAAGGAATATTGATTCAACCCCCCCCTAAGTATTTCCAACAATATACCTCGATTAGTTTCTTAGGACTATTTTAGCACCTATTGCCAAAGATGTTGCATCTCACTTTCCTTAGACAGAGGAAGAAGCTCTACAAACTGCTCTAAGATATGACTTGATTTATGCTCAATCTGGATATGTCTATATCATTATATCAGACCTCCCTTGTCCTAGTGGTTCCAATGCACTAGGGACATCCCACACCGCTGACAGTATTATTGGAGCCATTTCACATCCTTCACCATATACTCAGCAGAGTTATGGCTATTCGTAGGGGCGCACCAGTTCCTCCAACACTCATACCCCTCATTCCAACAACGCATATTTAGGACAAAGCACCTCATATGCATTCACCCAACCACATAAGTAGATGTTAGATCCAATTGGTGCTCAACCTGTCTACCAGACTATTGCACCTTCACCATCTTACACCTATACACCATCTAGTACCCCAGCCCCTCAAGCATTAATACTGAAGCCTCCCATGCATCCTTAGCCCCAACAGCCACCGCCCCCTC
The DNA here is from genome assembly GCA_000404065.3 of Pinus taeda. NCBI lineage: Eukaryota > Viridiplantae > Streptophyta > Pinopsida > Pinales > Pinaceae > Pinus > Pinus taeda. Next base: position 35,870 of record APFE031062218.1, on the reverse strand, counting down.
AGGGTCAAGTGTATGCACAATAGAGTGCAAAAAATCCCGAAAGTTCAAAGAAAAAGAGGGGAAGGGTAATAATGGTAACTAGGGTAACCAAGGTAATCAACTTAATGTACCCCAAGAAAATCAGCTTAACACCAACAACGAGCAATAGGGAAACCAATCGAAGCAGAACAAGGCTATTCGTACGAACAAGCCTTATGCATGTTGTGGTGTGCATGGCCATTATATTCATGAGTGTCCCCTCTTACCCTAGATGCACCAAATGTGAGAAGCCCAAGTAGCTTCTAGAGGTCAACTGCCCATGCAACAATCACCCCAAAATCCCATGCCATATCAACCGGTCGTGCTCACAAATCCTTTCCCCCAGTGAGGATTCATTGTTGCTCAACCTCAGCAAGGTCAAGCAGCCCACCCTCCCCAACCTTCTGGTCTTAGTGATTACCATGTCCTCATGATGATTTCTCATGAGGTCAATACCTCCAATATCAACTTGCAAACTTGGTCGCATCAATACGATAATCCCTCAACTTCGTCTACAATTGAGACCAAAACTAAAGAATCTACTGGTCCTCTTATGACATCAACCACTACAACAAGAAAGGTCATTGGTGAGGGTCATGCTTGTGATGGACCTTTAAGGTTCGTCATGAATGTCGCATATGGTGATGGTCCTTACAAAAACATTGTTGTAAGTGCGTTTAGTGATGGTCCTTTAAGATTTGTCACCAAAGCCATTTTTAGTGGAAATTTTTGTGGGGTTTCTTAAAGGTTTGTCACTAATTATCTTTTTGGTGACACTTCTAGTGACTATCTTTTATTGACTCTCACCAATGCTCTTTTTGGTTACTTTTGATGACAGTAAAAAAATGTTCGTCATCGTTGATCATTCCAATGATTTTTTGATGACACAATGTGCATGCTATTATATTTTTTGTCAAAAGAAATGATTTAAGATCATTGTTGTGGAGTCCTTTTCATTATGTGTCCAAGGCCATAGTGGTTAGATTCACTCAATTTATTAAGAAGTAATTAGTGTGTGATCAAGTAATGAGAATATAATTTTTGTATGAGTCAACACATGATTAATCTCTTTTAGGTTTATTATCTAACAAATTCCCCTTATATAAACTTGGACTAGTGTGTGTAGGAACTATATTATTTAATACATAATGAAGCTCTATCAATTTTATTAATGATAGAGACCTAGCAATCCTCAACACTCTTGGAACACCTTAACATGTTTTTGCCCACACTAACATTCCTTGGCACCTCACAAGTCTTGGAACATCTTTGTACCTAAAAAATATTGCCATGACTAGGACACCCAAGCACATTTTGGCAGGCCCTAGCATAACATAGCACTCTCCTAACATGTTTTGGCATGAACTGTAGTCCCAAGAATTCCTTAGAACACTTTGGCATGCATTAACATACATTAGAACTTGGCACACATTGGCACTTCACATGTATTGGAACCTATTATTAGTGTTCCTAGCATGCCCCTTTTGAAAAAGATAAAGTCCTCACTTATTAACCCTCTTATGTGTTAATTTCCTTGTATTTTAGCTTGGTTCTTCCTTCCTTGTATTTTATATTGGCATACCCTCACACCTTGCACAACCTAGAATGCCTTAACATCTGTCATATCTTGGCATGCCTTGGCACTATTAGCAGATGGTAATAAACATTAGAACTTGCTAGCACACTCTAGCACTTCTTAACATGCCCTGATATTCCCTAGCATGCCTTACTAGTGCTTAGCATACCTTGTCAATCCCTCCTTGGGATGCCAAATAGCACTTGTTGACACACCCTAACACACCCTCATATTCATTCACTTCCATGCATTTTGACCTAGTTCTCCCTTGTGTTTATCTAGTACTCCTTAAAACTCCTCAACATCCATTAGTAGTCTCTTACACACCTTATCACTCTTCGACATGCCTTGCCACTTCATAGAAATATGTGTATCACTCCCTAGCACACATTGGCACTTGACACATGTTAGTTCTTGGAAATTCTTAGCATGTCTAGAATTTGTTGAGATTCCTTAGTATGATTTTGCATGGTTTAATATTAAAGTTATTTGAGATCAACGATTGGAAAGTAGTTGATAATTAACAGAGGAATATTTGGCACTTAGAATTCACTAACACTTGGCACTTATTGGCACCTAGTGTTGGTGTGCCTAGCATGACCCTCTTTTAAAAGGTAAATTGATGACTTATTAACCCTCTTATGTTTTCATTTCATTGTAGTTTAACTTGTTTCTACTTTTTGTTTCCTTAATAGTCCCTAGCACATATTATGACACCTTTACACATCTTAGCATGCCTTATCACTTGGCACATCTTAGCATATTTGACATTCCTTTGAATTATTTGGCACATGTTAGCATTCCCTATCATGCCTTGGCACTCACATCCTCACAGCTAGCCTTACATTTTTTTCACGAACTGGGAACTCGATCAACTCCTTAGCTACTACAGTTCATGTGACATTGGCCTACATTGGTCATAATAACTTGACCATTTGCACCTAATACAAGTAGATTGTGCCTTTTTCACCTAAGAATAGCCTATAACTAATCTTAGGCCACACATGTCCAAGCTCAAATTGTCCCACTTAAGAACGTACCAAGACAAGGATCACATCTAGCCATGGCCATAAAACAACTAAGCAACATAACTTACATAAACAATATTTCACATGTATGTCCAGTTCATATAAACAACAAAGCATTAACTAAGAGTTTTCAAGAACCATGAGATGCACAAAATACACATGATATAATTAAGCACAAGCCAAGTTCCCCAAAACTTAAAATGTTTAAAATAGTTTAAAACATGAGAATTTGGCCAAAATGTGCCACATGTCATATAAAAATAATATCTAAAGGAAAAATAGTGTTGTTCTTAGCACAAAGTCTCCATTTGTCTAAAACTGCTATGTCAAGCCCCTTATTACAACTGTAGGCTTGCCCCTTGCAAATCCTATTATGAACTTCTTGTTTCCAGGAAAACTAGTGTCTATTTGATCTGCTAGTCCCACTAAGATGGGTAGCTATCTTAGAAACAAACAATTCAAAGTAGCTCGTGTTTTCCTTTATGTATGAAAGATAAGAGAGAAGTAGAGAGCACCAACCTAAATATTTCGCTTGGCTTCTTGCTTGTTTCCTCTCTCCCTTGATAGAGCTTGCCACTCCTTTCTCACTTGTCCCGCTTTAAAGAACACCTATAGAGGCAAAGCAACAAAATACCATCAAAATAGAGATCTATAATACTATAAACAATGTAGAATCAGAAATACATTAACCATACAATTGCATTCACAAATAGCAAGATTCACAAATACACAAGTATATGGGCGAAAACTCAAATAACTTTATTGATAGTAGAAGTAGAAGAGAGGATTACAACCCAGCTGTCTAATGCAACATCATCCTCCCAGCATGAAAGCCCTCTTCACCTCATGAAAATCAAGATCACGCAATAATACAATGTCTCAAAGAGAAAGCAACAACACTTCCTTTCAAATTACAAAATTCCATCCTCTAGATCTCTGTGATGAGGGATCCATATATAGATAGTTGTAGGGGGGTGAGTCAGCTTCTGGGTTTTCGATTAGTGTCATTTCACTGATAGTTCTTGGTTCCACTTGGAGATTTCATGATCTCTTACTCATCCCTGGGTGAATTTTGTGAAGCAAGTGTCATATGAGAAGTTTCTAGAAGATTCCCTGGGTTTGCACATAGCAAACTCTCTCTCCCGTTTGTCTACTCTCATCCATTGCACCCCACAGAAGGCTCTTTTAGTATGCATGAAACCTGGCTAGTGTAACAACTAGTATGCATTGCACCCTAATCATGGAGCAGTCTGTATGGTCTAGTTTTGGCCAGTTCTTAGTGGTTTTTCAGGTGGAACTTCTGGGAAATGATGTAATTAATTGACCATGATCCTTTAGGGTGTGAAACAACACTTTTAAGGGTTTAAGAGCCCTTGTTTTATCAACATATGTGATTGTGGTTGTAGTGCCCAAATATGTCTATAACAGTTGCCCCCTAAAGCATGAGATCATAAATCTTCTGATGTCGGGTGAAATGCTTTATCATGAGGATCCGAGGTTTTTTGAAATGGAAGGTAACCTGTATGAAATACAATACAATACATTATCTTCATATTATTTTCATGATCTAGCTCAGGCAGGCATTCCCATGCTCAGCTTTATAAATTCATTTTTATGTACATAGGACAGACAATCATCCGCTGTTGCAGACTGGTGATTCTTGTAGAGCCATCATCCCTTAGCTTGGATGATCATCTATGCAGCTATGATATACATTTGATGTCTTTATTTTCCTAAATATATCGTAGCCTAGATGGATGAAACTAGATCCAGGGTCTTCAAACTCATTCAATCCTTCCCTAATGTACAAGTCAATTCATGTGAAAAGATGTTCTGAAGTCGAACATAGGAAGACATCATTTGATTACCAGCCAATGATGTAAGCTATTAACAGGCATGAGAGGAATCACCAATAATGATAATGACCCTCAAGGTGCTATAGTACAATTCACATGGTGTGAATATATGAGTCGATGTCGAACACCATGCAAAATATTTCTGTTAAAGGCCATTGATATAAACTTGTCGCCGGAAGTGAGAAACTTGCCATTGAGGCATGCAAGCTTCAAAGTACTGAAAGGGTTGTTCCTAAGTCAACTTCTTGGATAATGAGCTAATGTAGACAAGAAGTGACGTATTGCAGGAGGACCTTAATGAATTCCACATCTATGACACAAAACGAGGAAAATGATTTTCTAGAGGTGAAAACGATCTGATGATACAAGGTTCAAGAATGGTGGTCATGAAAAATGGAGAGTGAAGGTATTGCAGTGGATGAGGCGTTAGATGGGTTAGTGAATTCTATGAATGACTTCTCTTGAACATATCGGTGACACCAATATGGATTGGTAGCATTAACCCAAAAAATGGATGGTACAGAGGACCAATGGTGATATGACCAGTGAACGGAATAACCCAACCCGACTCAATCATGGTGATGGAGTGAAAGTGTCATGTTCAAGGGCGACTTGCTACCAATAAAGTTCTTCAAGTTTTCTTGCCTTTTCTCCCCAATCATTGCTGACCAGTACCTCTTTATTTTCGTCAAGCTTGAGGAGGATAACATATGCTTGTTCTATAATTTGCCCTTCGGGCATACCTGTCGCTATGTTTTAGCGAGCTTGGCGACAGTGAAACTCGCTCTTGTCTGGATGGAAAAGTTTGTCGCTATTGTTTTAACAAGTTCAATGACAAAGATAACTCGGTCCTTTTCATGTTTAGAGAGTTTGAAAAGGAACGGAAAGGAAACTCCAGCAGTCCTTTTTCATGGCATAATCCCTTAAGACCAAAAAAGTATAAAATAATACAAAAGGGATGACTTTTCGATAGCTTTAGTGAGCCGAAAAAGACAAGCGCTCAATATTTTTGTGGAATGATCCCTCAGGTCCAAAAGATTAAAATGCAGAGGAGGGATGGTGCTTCCCCTTACTTTAACGAGATGTAAAGGCTAGTAGCTCAACAATATTTTCATATTTTACGAGTCTAAAAAGAGCTTAAAAGAGACTCGTTTTTGAGCAACGAGTGATGTTTTCGGGTAACAACTGGTTCCAAGTAAGTTTGGAACTTCTCAAACATGGCAGTGTAAAGAGGGTGGCTAACAGAATCACTCGTCGTAGTTGTTCCTAAAAAGGGTAAATAATCAAGTGGAAGCGTATGATCAACCAAAAGAATGGAGGTGACGGTGAGAACACAACCAAGGCTCAAAAGGCTGATAGCAAGTCAATCACAAAGGTTATTTACTAAGGGTGGATTCATTTTTTCTTGAATATTTAGAAACTATGCTCAATGGTGGGTTTATTTTTTAATGATCTTGAACCCTGTGGTAACATTTCTCATTGGTGGGTTTATTTTTTAACAAGCTTGAACCCTGCAGTAACATTGCTCATTGGCAGGTTTATTTTTTAACAAGCTTGAACCCTGTGGTAACATTGCTTATGCCAGTTGTCTTTAAAGATGTCTCTTATTAGTAGGTTCATTTTTTAGTGAGCTTGCCCCATGTGAAACTTTTCTCAGTTTCCTTTTTATGTAGGTTAGAAACGACTAACTACAGAACTAACTACACTAAGAGTTAATGAACCACTGAGGTTAGGTAGGATAGTTTAGGTAAAAAATTTCCTTTGCTTTGCCTGCATGCTGCTGACAAAGATGAATGGTGAATCACACCACTCACCTAACCTAAGCAATTGTTACTAAGGGTTAATCTAAAACACTACGAGGTTAGATTTACATTGGTCACTTTTTCACTTGGATAAAAAGGTTTGCATGCCCCCGGTGTTGAGAAAATGAGAATTTCCAAGTTACCGTATGGAATTTCCTGCATTAAAGCAAGATTGTTCTGTCTGTAGAGCAGACAAAACAGTTCCTTGGCTCTGTCCATCAAAAATAGACAAAGGTGAATGGTGTGAGCTTCCAATCACATAACATCTGAGAAGACCCCGTTTCAGACTGATCCCATATCCTACATGGAAATGGCGTTTCAGATTGATCATATAACCTACAAGGAAATTTTTTTTCATTTGGGTTCACCTACCGAAGCAGACCAAGGAGCATGCCCCCTGAGCTTCGTTACATCCACCGAATCACTTTCGGTAATTAGGTGGATGAACTGGAGGTTTAAGAGACATTCCTTGTGCAAAGAGACCATTTAGGGATGGTGTTTGACTCGTAGCCATGTTTGAACCAGGAAATGAAAGCTGGTTGACAAGTTGCACCATTCTGCCTTCATGTGGGAAACACATCACCTAAAAGAGTGTGGAAACAATAGCTCCCATGCTGTAAACGTAGTCATGCCCAAGGAGTAGATTGTAATCTAGTGGCCATTAGACTACCATCACGTTCAAGTGAATGGTTTTCCTTCTCAAAGTTATAGGAAAATTTGGAAGGATCCCTAATGGTCGACTGGTTCCTTTGTTGAAGCCTGACAAATTTCAATTCTCAATTAGAAGCGATGGCGAACCAAGCGCTTTCCAAGAAGTTGATGAAAGGATACTCACAGAAGCCCTTTCATCTATGATAGTGCCAGACATGATCATTTTGTAAACTTGTACTATGATTCGGAATGGTACATTAGATGGAACGTGGGGTCTCGCTAGTAGATTCCAATCAAAGGAAATGACAAGATTGCTTGGAGGGGGGACCGAATAAACGGGTGGATGAATCTCTTGAAATGGGGAACTTCCCTCGTATGGTAAGGAACAGGTAGATTGTCCCCATGTTCATCAGACTCTATATTAACAAAAATAATTTGAATGGTGTCATTCTCATTCTCTTTGGAAATTGTACCATCTAAAGGTAGACCTTCTGAAGGCAAGATTGGGTCAGCTACCATCCCAACCTATTGACTTTGGTCTAGTATGGACTCAGAAGGTTTACTTTCAATGATAGGTGTTCGACTGACAACTGAGGTATGTCAGTCGTATTTTTAACTAGTGATGGACTTGGCAAGAGGTTCTTGTATCTAGACAGAAGTCACTGCAGTGAAGTAGAACGGTTATCTAAGACACTTTTGGCTTCATCCAGAAAAGGACAATGGTGAAGGGCATGACTGCCTTCACACAACCTACAAGGAAATTTGAATCTTCCCTTTTGTCCATTCACTTCATTTTCACTAGTTGATGGTGTACTCTCAACATGATTGATAGAGGTTGATGAAACCGGATGGTGCAAGCGGGGAGACCAATCTCTCAAGATCCATGGAATGTAAGGACAATCTTGATGAAAGTGGTTTCCTTTGCAAATTGTGCTTTGATATTTGGGTTTGGAAAGTTCGATGTGCAGATTTTCGTCAGATGATGCATGGTTTCCCCCTTGCTTGACTGGTTTCTTCTTCTTCTCAGTTACTTGACTTTTAGTATCACTAGTGTCACCAAGTGAAGAGGAAGAAGGAGAGGGAGAAACAAACGAAGTAGAAGGTGAGGGAGTAACTCCAGTATCATCTAGTTGTTGATTCGATTGCTGAGGAATTATGGCGTTTTGAATGATAGAGGTTGAGAATAATCATACCAGTAGGCCAATTGTGATTCCTAGAAGGGACAATGTAGCCATATATGGAGCACCAATATCTCCCCAAGGAGAGAAAGGACTAGGATCCCCCCCAAGGGGAAATCCTTGATTGGTGGACTCCATTACCTCAACCTAAGATCAACGAAGGAACAGGGATGTTATTTAGAATTAAATAAATTTTATGATGCTTTGACACAACTCTCTTTTTCAATTTATAATTTTCGAGAAAAAGCTAAAGGTGACTCTAGTCACCTTCGATTTTTAATGAGCCTGAAGTGACAAGTGCTCAGATGGACCTTTTCTTTTAGGGAGTCGAAAAGGAACGAAAGTGACTACTCTGGAAATCTAGACAGAGGGATTACCAAATCAATCACAAAAATGCAATATACACCTTGGTGGTAAATTAAAGAGAAATTACCAAGGACTTTACGTACGGTAGTCAATCTTCCCAAATGTTGTGTTCAGTGCATTTTGATTGATAGGGTGGACATTTCTTCCTAAGGATAAAGGATATCAGCCTATTATGGTCTCCCAATATATACTTGATAGTACAAGGAGCACAAGTCCGTACTGGCACTTGTCATATCAAAGAGGAGGAATTGCCCAATATTTGATGAAAACAATAGTTACCAAGTTTTACGACACCAGAACACATCTCTAGCCTAGACTTCTATATGTTGTGCATTAGGTTACAAAGCGTTTTTATGTTCATTGAGGTTTATTTTAGAGTTGATCTTTCTTAGAAGTTTGTCTTTCAAGGTTCACCACGTGATGTAGATGTAAAATTCCTAAATATGCAATCTAAAATGATAAACAATCATTTGTTTTTCTTTTAGCAATGAAAATCCTAGCTACTAAGGAAAGAAAAGTATGATTCTTTCAATAGATAGCAGAGAGCACACACTAAATGCACTTTTCCTAAATCAGTTTCTACATGCAGTCTAAATGCAAATGCACATGCATGTATTTGTTATTCCGCTTCCTTAATGTGAGAATGCCAAAAAGAAAAACCAAGTACAAATCTAAACTATTTTCCTCAAAGCGACACTTCAACATCTTCTTTTCAAAATGAAAGGAAGACTAAGATGACGCTTTCTATTTCGAATGGAAAACTTCTTTCAACACTTCAAATATTGACAATTTAGATCAAATACAATGATAAAATTACAATAAACTATCTAGAAGAGGAAGACTTTACGACACTCTTCTTCTTGACTCAAAATGACAGTTACAACACTTTTGAATCAAAAGATGAATGTTCGATTAAGGTACCCTTGACAAAGGAGGACTGTCAATGATGAAAAATACATATAAAAAAATTCACAATTCCTGATCAATGGAGGCTGAGTAATGTGAAGGAAGAAGGCTTCAACAATGATATACTGATCATAAGCAACAAAACTACTAAATAGAGCTGAAAACAAAGAAGAAAGAAACCAAATTCTAGAGAATGAAACAATATCATTCAGTCATTGCACTTGTCCTTAAGGGAAACAGGGATGCATCTCACCTGCAACACATGGGAGGTGTGATGCATCCAAGCTGCTAGTAACAGACAGTGCGATGGACCAGGGAACAAAACTGAGCTTGGTTTTTCTCAAAATTTGTAGCTAAGTTCAGTGATTTGGGCTGAGCTATGATAGACAGTAAACACAAAGTATAGGGGTATGATCTTATGAGGTTATTGAGCTACCACAAGGGCACTTAGGATGTTTGAAAGTCAGATGTTCAGTTCATAAACCAACCCAGATATTGATTGAAGTAGTGTTGATCTACTTTGTAGTTGCATAGCAAAAGTAGTTCGAAGGCTAGCTCGCTTAACTTTAGGCTCCGTCTGTAGTTTATAAAGCTAACAACAGTAACAAAAAAACAAACTATTCATTCCCCATCAGAGTCACCATTTTGTTTCTAGGAAAACTAGTGTCTATTTGATCTGCTAGTCCCACTAAGACCGGTAGCTATCTTAGAAACAAACAATTCAAAGTAACTTGTGTTTTCCTTTATGTATGATAGATAAGAGAGAAGCAGACAGAACCAACCTGAATATTTCGCTTGGTTCCTTACTTGTTTCCTCTCTCTCTTGATAGAGCTTGTCACTCCTTTCTCATTTGTCCCGCTTTAAAGAACCCCTGTAGAAGCAAAGCAACAAAACACCATCAAAGCATAGAGATCTATGATACTATAATCAATGCAGAATCAGAAATACATTAACCATACAATTGCATTCACAAATAACAATATTCACAAATACACAAGTATATGGAGGAAAACTCAAATAAATTTATTGATAGTAGAAGTAGAAGAGAGGATTACAACCCAGTTGTTTGATCCAGCATCATCCTCCCAACATGAAAACTCTCTTCACCTCATGAAAAGTAAGATCACCCAACAATACAATGTCTCAAAGATAAACCAATAGCGCTTCCTTACAAATTAAAAAATTCCAGCCTCTAGATCTCTGTGTTAAGGGATCCATATATAGATATTTGTATGGTGTGAGTCAGCTTCTAGGTTTTTGATTAGTCTCATTACACTGATAGTTCTTGGTTCCACTTGGAGATTTCATGATCTCTTACTCATCCCTGGGCGAATTCAGAGAAGCAAGTGTCATATGAGAAGTTTCTAGAATATTCCCTGGGTTTCCACTTAGCAAATTGTCTCTACCATTTGTCCACTCTCGCCCATCACACCCCATAGAAGGCTCTTTCAGTATGCATCACACCTGACTAGTGTAACAACCAGTATGCATCATAACCTAAGCATGGAGCATTTTGTATGGTCCAGTTTTGGCCAGTTTTGAGTTGTTTTTTAGGTGGAACTTCTGGGAAATGATGTAATCAGTTGACCATGATCCTTTAGGGTGTGAAACAAAACTTTTAGGGGTTTAAGAGCCCTTGTTTTATTGACATATGTGACTGGGGTTGTAGTTCCCAAATATTTCTATAACACTTCTCCTAACACACTTCATCCTTGGCAAACTTGAATTCATTGACACTCCCTGACACACGCTCTTCTTTTTTCATTTCCATGCATTTTGACCTAGTTCTTCCTTGTGATGCCTCAAAAATCCCTAACACTCAGCATGCATTGATATTGTTTGGCATGTGTTAGCATGCCTTTTCATTCCTTGTCATTCCTTGACCCTCCATAGCTATCATGCACTCAAAACTATCCTTACTTAATTTGCAACATGGGAACCCAACCAAGTCCTCGCTTGAATACAAGAGCTTGAACAAGATACAATTACTACAACTAGAATATTTTTTAATTGTGTAGCTTAGGAGGTACTCCACAAGCCTAGTGAGATGGATTTATGTGAGTTTGGTCACAAAAGGCTTTGTGGGAAAACAACCCAAGTGAAGGGGTTTTGGACCCAAGATGGGGTTTAAAGCATAAACGAAAATTAAAAAGGAAAATTTATATTTCCTAAGGTCTAAGTGGATACAACTCCTATGTTCTAGAGGGTTCCTAAGAGGCATTGCTAGGAAAATTTGTTTAAGTAGGAATTAGTATGAAGGAAAAAACATCAAGTGCGAAGGAGCTCATTTGATCAAGGAGGACAAGAGAGATGTAGTCCTAAAGTAGGTTGAGTTAGAGGGTTGAGTAAGTGTTGCTAAAGGGAGGTGAACATCATCCATCAAGAGAAAGATCATCATGTGATGGTTGAAAAGAATGTCACATACCTTAATGGGTTCAAGATAAGAATTAGGATGGCATAATGTGGGTTCTCTTCTGGTAGATGGAGCTCAACAAAAGTGTCTCATGATGGGCATGTGATTTCAATGGTTTTTTTATGTGAAGGTCACATCAAATTCGGAAATAATAGAGAGGGTAGAGACCCTGCCTTATGGTGCTTAGTAGGTTGCAAGGTATGTGATAAGGACCAACACAAATGGAGGAGGGTATGTATTAGAATTTAGGGCCAGAACAAAAGTATTTGTAGCTGTAATATTGACTAAGGTAATCAAAATTTTAGGGTCATATAGATTTGAAGTTCAGGTCAAGATTTAGCCAAAGAAATGCCTATAATCTATGGATCCATATGATCTAGGTCGAGTCTCTTATGGAGGAAATACTTTTTTTTTTCTATGGGTGGATAAGCTTTGTTCTAAACAAATTAGAATATAAGTATAATGGCCTCGTTAGGGCATTTTCCTAACATGTTCAGTCCACAAGGTATGCCCTTAAGTCTATGACAAATATGCGTAGAAGAAGAGGGGTCATGACTCTTAGGTCGATGATTATCTATGAAATATAGACCACAAATATGGAAGATGGTTTGTAGAAGTATGTGTGTAGATAGAAGCTCTAAAGGGGGTGGAACCTGAGTAGAAGATTGAAAATAAGAAATGTGCCATATGAGGAACGGATTGACATGAAGAGGAGTTGATTTTGGTGGACTGTCCATAGAGTTGTAGACAAATATCTGAAGTAGCCTATAAACAATTAGTCAATGGACTGTTAGTGGATTATTTGTGACCCTAGTTTAGTCCTTTATAGATTGTTAGAAGGATGATAAGAGGAGTAGTTCAGATTTGTTAATAGATTTGACAATAAAGAAATTGGTACACAAGAATAGTGATTTTGAGAGCACTCAAATCACTATTAGGTGGTAGATTTGAAGAGCCCTGGATGAGGGTAGTGTTGTAGGCCTTAGATCAGTAAAAGAATCAACTGTGGTTGGGAAAATTGATGGCAATCCTAGCACAGTTGGAGGGTTGTTAGGTGACAATTAAAGAAGAGCCCTAAGTCGAGGACAACAAGATTAATAGAAGGGTAGGTGTATTGGACCTAAGGTCATGTAAAATTTTAAGAACTAAAGTAACAATCAAGTGGGCTATCTAACTAGCCCTAGTTCATTGTATTGTAGAGGATTAGGTCAACGAGAAGAAGGGTGACCTACATAGCCCTAGACTTGTCATCTTGGAGCAACAATATGGAAAAAATGGGCAAACCAAAGAGTTGTTAAAAAATGGAGTTGTTAACAATTCATTGAAGACCCTAAGTTTTGCAGATCTTGAAGGAAAAAGGAGGTAGCTGGAGGGGAAATTTTGTTGAGTCAAGTTTAGTAACATAAAAGAGTTGAGTTCATTGATAGAGGGAGATTGAGGAGTTGCATAATGGGAGGCAAGAGGATCTACCATATGTGTTCTAGAAACATGGAATGAAAGGGTTGTGTGTGGCCACCATCAACAAGTAAGTAAAGTGTTGTCTTCTTCAAGGTAGATTAGTTTTCAAAGGACTAACATCAATCCATAGTTGTATTCCTTGCATCAATCAAATTGTAAAGGGCCATGATTCCTAGTATGTGAGCTCTAGCATTTTCTATTATAGTTTGTAATATAACAAAGAAGGGTTTGAAAAAGTTAAAAATTGTCATATGCACTAGTTGATTCCCTAATGTGTGTAGATTTAATTGTGTAAAGTAGATGTGTTGTGGCACTTGAGTGTGTTTGCATCACAAATTCTAAGATCAAACCCAAATTCCTGTTTGTCCTGGAAATTCAACATATGTTTTGTTCACCTAAGAACTACATGTAACTCATATTAGGCTACTCATTTCCAATCTAAACTCATCCCACTTAACAAGTTATGAAGACAAGACTCATCACATCCAACAATGGCCATAAAAAAATTAAGCAAGACAATTTACATCTTGACATGCCATAACATCTGAGATGTCTTAGAATGCCTTAGCACTATGTGAAATGCGTTAGCATCCCCTACATTCCTTGGGATGCTTTGGAACTCCCTAGTGTACGCTAGAACTTCTTGATGTGCCTTGGTAGTTTAGCATACGTTGGAACTACCTAGCATATAACCTTGTCACTCCCTCCTTGACAAACCCAGAACTTATTGTCACTCCCTGTCACACACTCTTATTTGTTCATTTACATCAATTTTGACCTAGTGCTTCCTTGGGTTTCCCTTTCTCTCCCTAACACTCCCTAGCATGCATTGGCACACCCTAGCACTTGACACATCTTGGCATGTCAGCCTATCATTCTAGCATTCCTTGGTACTCTTGCATGCCTTGGCACTTCCGAGCATAAAAAATTGTCACTCCCTCCTTAGCACACTTGGAATTCACTGAAACTCCCTATCACACACTCTTAATTACTCATTTCCATGCATTTTGAACTAGTTCTCCCTTTTGTTTCTGTCACATTCCCTAACACTCCCTAGCACACATTGCCACACCTTGGCACTTGGCACAACTTGGCACTACATATTGACCCATTCTTACTATGTAAAACATATTAATGGAACTAAAGATCCCCCATAGAGGCCTCAGATCTTCTATAGAGGGCATGTAATTGCATAAGACCACTAATTACATATCGCTTGGCCCATGTTATGGTAAATTATTTGTGTTTAAAGCAAATTAAAGTCACCCCATGTTATGGTCAATTCTCTGTATTTAAAGAAAATCAAATTCTTTCGACAAAATTTTGGTGCCACAATGATGGTAAATTCTTTGCATATCAAAGTCTTTCGACAAAAGTTTGGCACCACAATTTGTTCCACCTTAATTATTTCTTCATCTACCAATATGAGGTAAGTAGAGGCATCTTTGGATGCCCATGGCATCAGTCATCTTTGGATTCTAGTGCTCAACCCTACAACACATTCAAATCTTTTAGTCCTCAAATTCCATTTATGGACCATTAAATCCCACCCTTCTCATTCTTCAACACTCCCATATGATGCTCATTCAACTTTGTAGACGTGGAGTCCACAAATAGCTTGTAAAGGTATGGAGCTTTGTTTCAATTTTGTCTTTCATATTTTTGTACTATAATGGTATAGATGGTGGGCTCAAACCTATTTAATTTGTTCTTTTTACTATTGAATACATTGTTTCAAATCATCAATTACTGAAAATAATCATCTGAGATTGAATTGTCTAGCTTCATTCTTACCCAAGCTCTCCTCTTTGTTTTGTCTAGGGTTTCTCTTCTAGGGTTTGTGCTATAACCTCGCTAAGTTATTTTAGTGTGGGGTTTATGTTGGTTCAATTTTAGTTTATGATCTGAAAATGGAGCTCCTAGGCTTATCGTCTAACATACAAGAACCTCTCCCACTTCCAAAGCTTGAATATTCCAAGGTCTTAATGATTAACCAATGCAGAATTGAGAATATGCTTGACAATAGAGTGGATGCTTATGCTTGTTTTAACTTAATTATATTCTTTAAAAATATGTTGTTTTAGCTAATATGTAAATGTCCTTAAACATATATATAAATGCATATAAGAGTGCATAATGGAGCAATAAAAACAAACACATAAGAAATCAGTTTAATTAGGAGTTCACCCACAAATCTTGGGCTACATCTCTATGAGCTCTAGTCAACTCAAGTAGGCTCTTTGGGATTATGGCAATGTCCTTTTTATAGGCTCTTGGCTCAAATCCTATTGTTTAACATAGAAACAATGGGTTTAGACACCATGTTTTCCCCTGGCTCTTGAAGCTATGGCTCTTAGCTTTGGTTCTTAGCTCTAGTTCTTGGCTCTTGGTTTTGGCTCTTGGCTTTGACTCTAGCTCTTTGGCTCTGGGTTCTAGCTCTTGGCTTTGACTCTGGATCTCGCTCTTGGCTCTAGTTCTTGGCTCTTGGTTCTAGCGCTTGGCTCCGACTCTGGCTCTTTGGCTCTTTGTTCTTGCTCCTGGATATAACTCCGTCTCTTGGCTCTGGCTCTTGGCTCTTGGTTCTGGCTCTTGGCTCTAACTCTGGCTCTTTGGCTCTTGGCTCTGACTCTGGCTCTTTCTACCTTCTATTAGGTTATAGCTATCTCTGAGCTTTTCACTTGAACTCTATGTGACTCCCTTGGCTGCCTTTTGCTTCTGCGCTGCCTCCTTTGGCTTCTGTGCTACCTCTTTCACCTTGGCTTCACATTCAGCAACAAAACCCCAGCAACACCCTCAGCAACCAACAGCCTCCTTGTTTTGTTGTTCTGTGGCTTTTTAATCCAAATCGACACTACATGTTCATTTTCCCTTTTGGGCTCTACAGGTTTTGGCTTTGGTCCGCTCAAATCCCTATTCTAGCATTCAATAATAATTGCATAACACCTTTAAGGTAGGTGACCACCTATTGCATAATGGAATGGAGCCATCGACACTTGAAATCCTCTAAAAATAGTCATTCTCTATTTACACAGAGAACACTTTAAAACATAGAAAAAATCCATAATGGACACTATTCTTAGACTTCAATTTTTTCATAAATGTGCCCTAAAATCCTATCGAGTCTGCCCACAAGTCACTATCACAAATCACAAATGGCCTGTTCCAAGGTTTTCCTTCATATTTTAAAAATACGTTAAATTATGAAAATAATGTAGAAATGGCTTCCTTCGGACTTGAAACAATATATATTTCCATTCACGAACCCTTTCAAGTCTAGTTTATCGCATTGCACCTATCTATATCTATATCTATATCCACACACACACACACACATATATAACATATGGCTGCTCCTCTGTAAGGCTCCGATTGCGATCTGCTAATTTCAGCGATCGCACCATCACATCGCTCGGGGTCCCGCCTGTGCCTTGTGGTATCATTGATTGAAATCCGCCGATATTGGCGATCACAGTATCACATCGGCTCGGTCCCATCGCATGTTATGCTTCTGACTGCCCATCGATTACCACTGCCGATTACGATTGCTGATCAGATCTGGACCATTGATCGGCCAGATCTGGCGATTCATGTTCACTGCCTCTTTGACCTTCGATAGGCTTGTTTTTTCTATTTTCTCATTTTTTTAGCCTCTTTCCCAAAGAACAAAAGGCGAACTTCTATTTATGGTAACTCCATCTGAAGTTTGTTTTCACCCATTCAAGTTTCGTTGGATTCAGAATGAGGAGATCTCTGCAACAAGACTATTTCCGAGAGTAGCCTATGACTTTCATTTTCCTCTAATTTACAAAGGATTTGTGCCATTTGGCACCTTTTACCCCTTACATGAATTCTTTTAGACTTATAGGTTTATTCAGGATCCATATTTGGATCACGCCTTCCCACTAAGAGAACTTTTGGTCTCCAAAATACTGATATACTAATTTGAACATTAAATGAGAGTGACTCACCCTCTTCTTTCAGCCTCCCTACATTTGCCTTGCATAGTGCCTCTGAATCAAAGTTTTTGACTACTTCCCTTCTTGGATGGGTTGGTCTTCTTGGGAAGAACTGTCTTCCTCCTTGCCTTCCTGTAGAACTCCTGCTAAAATGGTCATAGAAGGTAGTTTGAGCTTCTTTACTTTGATCATTGATCCAAGATGGCTCAAAAAAGTGTGAAGTACACCTGCTCCACAAAAATTTCATTTGTACCTGTTTGACAAGCTGCTAACACAACTATTAACAACAACAGGCATACAGACAACAACTGGATGGACTAAACTCTTGATTCAACAAAAGAAACATATTTCACATCTTGTGAACACCCCCATGTCTTGTATTTGCATACAAATGATGGACTAGATAACAAGCCCACAAAAGACACCTTTAAACAAATGACCCTTCAAGTCAAGCATGTAGAAAAATACCATTAGGACTCTTTTTCCAAAAGATGAAACTTTCATCATTATCTCCATTTGGAGACCAAGTTAACTTCTCCTAAGTCAACATGGCATCACATGCATGTCAAAGCAATCAACCCTGCAAGTTAATTACACATACATGTTTGAAAACAAGGAAATCATCAACATCCTTGTGCTCATGCATCTCAAGCTTATGCATGCATTTCATGCTTCAACTTTCACTTAAGCACATTGTACTTTCGAAGCTGAAATGAAATATAATTTAGATGCATTAATAGACATCCAATCTCAATCAGATAAGAACTCTAATTGTTCCTTACCAATCCATTTCAAAGGTACTACCTTTGTCTGCACATCAGCATCATCATGTGAATAATTCTGAGACACATTATTCATGGAATCTTCACTTCCATTTCTGCCATCTTCTCTTTCCACTTTCTTCAGCTTTTGTGGAAGCATTTTTGGATTCAGAGTCCAACATTTTTCGACAAGATGTCCTTGCTTATGGTAGTAAGTGCAACACATGTGCATCCTATTGACAACATGATTTTCCTTGTCCAATGGACCTTTGGCTTCTTGCTTCTTTTCCTTGTTCTACTTCCTGTATGTGGCCATTCTCTTCCAACATCTAGAAACATCATGGTTATCCAAACCACAAAAGGAACATGCAACTCTTTTCCCATACATATGTAGAAATTTATCATGCATTGCACAATCAAAAGGAAAATGTTTGGAACCAGATTCAGACCTTTCTCTTTCACCTTTATTGCTTTCATGCGGAGGTGAAGCAAATGAAGAAGTGGCTCCCTTTGGAACACCATCATTCTCTTCAAGGTTGTTGGAGTCTCCCCAACTCTCTAGATCAAGTGTGCGCTTCTGAACACCTACATCCTGCAATTGATGTTTCAAGATATTGTATTCCTCTTGAATACAACCTTCACACTTATGAGGTAGACGACATGAGATGAAACTCCTTCTTGGTGTTGAAAAGTGTGCAACAAGAAATGCTTGTTGAGAATGCAACAAGATGATGGAGCTTAGTGGAAAGGAGTCGCCTTCACTAAGTGGGCCCGCAGGCTATTTTTGGCGCAAGTCTATTTTTAGACTATGTCTATCTTTAGACATATGGATCATGTCTATGGATTGCAGGTTGTTGTTTATGGATGATTGATCAAGTTGGAAAAAATAGATGGACTTCTATTTTTAGACCACAGCGGAGTGACACCACAGCGGAGTGACTGCTCAGTCTAAATATAGAACAGTCAAATATTATTAGCTCATAATAATATTTAGACTATAAACTTTGTCTTATTCTCTTGGAGCACTTCAGGATGAGCTACGGATGTGGTACATGCAGATCCCAGAAGGAAATACGTGGTTACCTATTGGATGACTAATATTTGCATGCAGGACTTCAGTTAGAACTCAAGTGAGTTGAGTTTAGTGGACTGGAGGTGCAGTTGATGGAGTTGTGTTCAGTTTAGCTTTGTTAAACTGGTTGTATTTAGTCTAACTGGAAAATAGACTAGAAATGAGTTGGGTGAATTAGTTATTAATTAATTCACAAGTTATTAACTCATAATACAACTAATGAATACATCAGTTAACTCAGTTGCATGTCAGTGCATGTTCAGTTCAGCAGGGACAGGTGTTAGAGAATCAGATTGCTATCAGTTGTGACTATAGTTGTGCATCAGATCTTGCACAATCAAGAGATTGAGTATGCCAATGAGTTTGCCCACATTGTAGCTTGTGCTCACGTGATTTAGCCAAGGAAATACGTGGTTGCCTTGGAATTATCATCATTTCTTGAGCAGGTATTGAGCAACGGAGGCAGGCAAGCAGCAGGGATGATTTGAGCTAGTGATTGATTCAAATCTGGGCTGTATTGTGTGTAACAGAGGTGGAGATACTTGTGAGAAGTATTATACTGTGTAATGTTACATGACTCAATCATTAATATACATATAGTTGGGGTTTTTAGCGAGATGCTTTCCTCGGGATACATACTGTGTTAATGTGTGAATGCTCTTGATTTTTTATTGTTATTGATGCTGCTATATTGATGATCAACGTAGAGAAGCTTATGTATTGTGTAGGTTTTCCACAATAGTACATGATCAGGATAATCTCTGTTGAATATGTGTTAAATTATTCAAAATTTCTACATCATTCTATTTATTGTATGCAAACCATTTGCAAAGGGTTGGTTGGGTTGTAATTTCTGGGAGACTGTGGGAGAGAAACTCAGTTCTTCATTGTATATTTTGACAGAGGATTAATGAAAGGCAGCGGCTCTGTTTCATGAAATTCATGTGGTTTTGAGTGTAGCAAATGTGTTCTCTTTATGTTTCATGTGTATTTTGTTATGTTTCACAGTTCATTCATATTCATTTTCAGTGAAATTTTCTAAGTAAGACAAGGTAGAATTCATGTTTATTTCTCTGCCTGTGGGAAAGTTTCACGTTCAGTGTTCTTCTTCTGTTGAAAAGTATTCATGTGTTTATGCCCTTTTCACCCTCCTAAGCAATCTTTCCATTTCGCATTATTTCAAAACTAATTGCTAGACTTTCCGCCTGTCTTGCCTCATGAAGTAATATGTGCCTTTGTATTAAATTCTCTGCTCATTGTTGTCCGTTGGTCCCATACCATCCTAGAAACTCAGCCATTCATAAAAAATTGTTTCTTGTATCCATATTTACTTACTAGCCTAAGATCAATATTCACTGTAAGTCACCTCAGACCATATCGTTTGTTTATTCATTGAGCGTGACATGGAGAGAGCCCTCTCCTATTATGGTAGGACTAGCTACCAAACTGAGCGTGGTTTGTGGCTACCCTGAATTTTGCCTTCCTTCAGCCTAAGGAAGATTTAGGTGCTAACATAGTGGCGACTCCACTGGGGAGCGAAATCATTCCCCTCACTTCTTGATAATTCTAAGCTTCCGGATGATAAGTTTAGGATTTGATAGGCTGAGTGAGTTGGTTGTGTCCTTTGATTTTTCTCAATCGCACGCTGGCTTCTAGAAGATATACCAAGGCTAATCCAGATCCAGATCCTCCGCATATCTACGAAAACCCCAATTTGATTTCAAGAATTCGTCGTCAAGAGAGCTCTATATCTCCCGTGTTCAAATCCCATTCATGCCCTGACATTTTTGAGTATCTTGAAGATCTAGATTTTGATGAGCAGTTTGAACTATCATTGTTCGAAACCAAGTCCAAAAGGGCGGTTGACTCTACTGTCCACAATCCATAGTTTCTTGTAAACTTGGAAGTGAAAAGGGCTAACAGGTCGATTGATAACTACATTATAGCTCATATTCAAACTCCAATTGCTAGTCCCTTACAAACTGTGCACACTCCTCCAACACCTCCAAGGCCAAATCCACTAAGAGTGATGGCTGCCCGTTTTGCACCTCTTGTTCTGCCTCAAGTTTTAGATGATATGCCCGCAGATTATCAAAGCAAAATTCCGTTTTTTTATGGCACTCCTAATAGCATTATTACTCAGCAACATGTGGACAGAATGGCGTATTTCTATGAAATTCATGAGATCAATGCAGAGAATGTGGCAATGAGACTCTTTGTACAGACATTTTCAGGTGAAGTGAGGAAATGGTTCAGAGGTTTTCCGGCTGCACGCATCGCTACCTTGGCTGACCTACAAAGACAATTTTTAAACCATTGGGAAGTGAAAAGAATCCTCTTCAAATTCTGGCTGAATATGAGCAAATCAAAAGAAACATTGGTGAGTCGGTCCAAGACTATTACATTAGATTCAATTCAGTTTATAACGAAATTCCAAATCATCTAAGGCCACCTGTGGGACTAGCCATGGTGAATTTCCCGGATGGTTTTGCTACTGACATGGCTTATCAATTAAGAGAGAGAGAACCGGTCACAATGGAAGACATGCAGAAGATAGCAGTCAGCGTTGAAGCAAATTTGTTGACCAAGAGAGCTAGAGCAAAGGCAGAAAAGAAGGTCATCGTAAAGGAAGAATCTTCCTTGATAGATCAACTACTTCGAAAGGTAGAGAAGATGCTTGAAAGGGTGAAACTTGACAAACCGGAGCCACAAGTTAGAAATCCTAACTTTTGTGGTCAGCAACAGCCACAATATAGAATAAGACATAGAGATCAGCAAGCCCAAGAGCAGACAACACAACAGCCAGTACAGACACCTTTGCAGCAAAATTTTGTGCATGGACCGGAGTCAGATGAGGACGGGAATATAATAGGTGAATAAAACCACCTCTTTACTCCTGATGATTTGCCTATTTATCTCACTGAGGATGAGGAGTATGCAGAGAGTTCGACTGTACACAAAGATGTATATTTCATTCTAGCAAACAACACCATCTTGGAGGAAGAATCGGATGAGTACCAAAGATGCTATATGAATGCTCTGTTCGCCCAGCAGCAGCGATATTCACTTAGAAACAGATATGTACCAGTCAAACCAATTCAGAAAAGGAAGGATGTTGAGGCATCAAAGAATGATTCATTAGTTGCACAAAGGAAAGGAAAGGAGGTGGTTGATCTGGATGGCAGCAAATCACCATCAGCGGAACAATCGCATCAGCAAATTGCATCGAAAGAAAAGGAAAGGAAAGAAATTCCAGTCAAAGAGGTAGAAAAGATTCCTAGTTTTAATTTAGAGAATGAGATTTCTAAATTAAAGGTATCCACTCCCTTGACTGAAATAATGAGGAACAACAGTTATAGAGGACAAGTATCTAAAATGTTGAATTTCAACCCAATGTCCGACATGGTGAATGTTGAAGATGATCAACCTGAAATGATTTTTGGGCCAGCATCGAATGGTGAGTCTCCTGATAGTGATGTGCCACCTTTTTATATCAGTTTAAGATTGCATGATTTTGTGTTACATAACGCCATGTTCGATTCTGGAGCTTCTCACACTCTCATGCCCAAGGCTATCATGGATAAGTTGGGTCTGGACATCACCCAGCAATACCATGATCTCTATTCGTTTGATTCCAGCAGAGTAAGATGTATAGGACTCATCAAAGACTTGGTTGTGAGTCTGGATCAGCTCCCAATGAAGAATATTTTGATGGATGTTGTTGTAGCAGATATTCCTCCCAGGTTTGGCATGCTTCTTTCCAGGTATTGGGTAGCGAAACTGAAAGGGACACTGCAACTAGATTTCTCCTATGCAATGATTCCAGTGTTTGGCCAAATGAGGAAATTGTATCGGGAACAAAAAATGAAATACATGATTACAAACAAGGAGAAACCAATAAATCATCCAATTAATTATGTACATACAGATTTAGAGTCTTTTGTTTTGTATTATGATAGTTTCAATGATATCAATAGTCAGTTAGTAGAAGCAGATGATATTCCAAAAATAATAGAAAATTTCAGAGGAATTTTAAAGAAAGAAGAACAAGAATAGCAAAACCTTGTTGAGCGATCAGCTGAAAGTAATGGACAGCAAGTAGACCAAGCACAACATACAGATTTTCAACACTGGCAAGAGGAGGAAGAAGGTTTGTGGACCATTGATTTCGATGGAGCAGTGGGAAATGATGGCGTTGGAATTGGAATTTGGGTATGTAGTCCTTTCTCCGCCCTGAACAAAGTCCCTAGTAACGTGCGGGTATGCTCTTACAAGTTGGATTTTGATTGTTCAAACAATGAAGCTGAGTATGAAGCTCTGGTTGCTGGCATAAAGATTCTAAGAAAGCTAAATGCTAAGAAGATTTCAGTATATGGCGACTCCGAATTGGTAATTAAGCAAGTCAGAGGCGAATATCAAGCAAAGCATCCTAGGATGCGGGCTTACAATAATGCAGTTCTAGACATCCTAAAATTATTTTCAGAATATACCTTGACATGTGTGCCTCGTATACAAAATAGTATTGTTGATGCTCTTGCTAAGGCAGCAAGTAGTTTGAAGATCCCAATGAACTCTAGTAATAAATTCGAAATCCATGTCAAGCATCGTCTGACTGTCCCAGACATTCAGAGATATTGGCAAGTTTTCCAAGATGATGAGGAGAGTGATGATTTTCTGCAAAACAAAGGCAAGTTCAAAGAGACCTCAATTGATGTAGAAAATGACGATGGTAAAAGTAATGGTACAGATGAGGTGTAGATCAATGAAATGGACGTGTTGCAGCTGAAGAATAATGTTATTCCTAAAGGCTTGATACCTTTAGAAGAAATCTTTGATCAAGATGATGTAGCCCACAAGCCAACATTCCAACTAATAGAGAAGGGTGTGGAAGAGGTCAATATCAGAACAACTGCTAATCCTAAATTGGTAAAATTGTCCAAAGCATTACCACCAATGATCAAGGACAAATATATCAGTTTGTTGTCTTCATTTGCAAATGTGTTTTCTTCGGACTATTCTGAATTAAAGACATATGATACCAATATAATTCAGCACACTATACCCATCAAGCCCAATCAAAAACCATTCAGAAAAAAGTTGAGAAGGCTAAATCCAAAGTTGCTGCCATCTACTGAAAAGGAGATAAACAGGTTGTACAAATCAGGAATCATTGTTCCCATCAGATTTTCATATTGGATCTCTAATTTGGTACCCGTATGAAAGAAGACAGGTGAGATTCGCTTATGCATTGATTTTAGAAATCTCAATAAAGTTTCATTGAAATACAACTATCCACTGCCCAAAATGGACCATATACTTCAGCAAGTAGTGGGAGCATCTCGTATGTCACAACTTGATGGTTATTCTAGATATAACCAAATTTCTGTCCATGAAGATGATTGATACAAGACAGCGTTCACCACTCCATGGGGAATCTTTCATTACGCTAAAATGCCTTTCAGTTTGAAGCACGCAGGTGCCACATTTCAGCGTGCAATGGACTTGGCTTTTGCAAATGAGAAGGATGTCTTTTTGGTTGTGTACCTGGATGATTTGACGGTGTTTTCCAAATTTGATGAAGAGCACATGTACCATCTAAAAACTATCTTTCAAAAGTGCAGAAAATATGTCTTGTCTCTAAATTCGAAAAAGAGTTTGTTCACCATGGAGGAAGGCAAACTACTCGGGCACATTATCTCAAAAGATGGCATTCATATTGACCCAGCACGTGTGCAAGCAATTCAGCAAATTGATCTGCCCCGGAATAAGAAAGAGATATGATCTTTCAATGGTAAAATGAATTTTCTACACTGCTTTGTACCTAATCTTGCGGAGCACCTAAGAGAGATGACAAACATGCTTAAGAAGGACAGCCAAGTGAAATGGACGAAGGAGGCTGTAAAATCTTTCAATTTGGTCAAATTGGCTCTCTCCTCAGCTCCAGTTCTAGTCAGCCCGGACTACACTCAGGATTTTATATTGTTTTCATTTGCTTCAGAGCACACTATGGCGGCTGTGTTATTGCAGAAAAGAGATGATCATGAAAGACCCATTGCATTCTTCAGCAAAGCTATAAGAGATGCAGCCTTAAAATAAAACATCATTGAGAAGCAAGCCCTTGCACTTGTGAAAGCGTTGAAAGATTTCCGGGTATATATTTTACATTCTCATATTTTGGCCTATGTTCCTAACACTGTTGTCAAAGATGTTTTAGTGTAGACCAATCCGGAAGGAAGACGAGACAAGTGGATTGCAGCCTTGCTAGAATATGATGTGGAAATAAAGCCCACAAAGCTAGTTAAAGGACAGGGATTGGCAAAGTTAATGGCCGAATCAAACTTGCATGCATTGGACATAAATCTGATCGTTGCTATGTCTGATGAGAATGAGGAAGGATCGTCAATTCAGGTATTTGAAATGTTTTCTCTTTCTTCGTGGTATTCAGATATCATATATGTGCTTAAAAATTTGTCACCACCTCTCGACATGACTAGAAACAAAGTGAGAACACTCAAGTTGAAAGCTGCCAAGTTTTGCATTCTTAATTCTGCACTGTATTGGAAATATCCCAATGGTGTTCTATTAAATTTCTTGGTGGAAAAGGAAGCAAAGAAGGTCATGGAGGACTGCCACCAAGGAGACTATGGTGGTCACCTTTTTTGGAAGTCAACAACAAATAAAATTCTGAGAGCAGGGTAGTATTGGCCGACATTGTTTGCTGATGTATATAAGATGGTCAAGCGCTGTCATAAGTGTCAGATTTTCCAAGGAAAGTAGAAGTTACAACCTTTGCCACTTAAGCCTATTGAGGTGAGTGCCCCTTTCCAGCAATGGGGATTGGATTTCATTGGTGAAATTCATCCCACTTCTTCCGGTCAGCATAGATGGATCCTCACAGCGACAGATTATTTCACGAAATGGATCCAGGCAATTCCCACCAGACAAGCTATTGATGCAGTAATCATTTCATTCCTTGAAAATAACATCTTGTCTCACTTTGGTTGCCCGAATAAGTTAATCACTGATAACGCAGCAACTTTCAAATAAAAAAGGATGGTAGAGTTTTGTCATAAATATCACATCATTTTGGGTCATTCAACTACCTATCATCTGCAAGGCAATGGACTAGCAGAGTCTTCGAATAAATCATTGGTCAACATCATCAAGAAGCTGTTGGAAATAAACAAGAAGAGCTGGCATAAGAGGTTGGTCAATGCACTTTGGGCAGATCGGGTTAGTCAGAAGAAATCCATAGGTACATCACCTTTCGAGCTTGTTTATGGAGTTGATACAATATTTCCTACCTCTCTCGCTACCCCAGTAGTCAAACTTCTTCAGGAGGCCAGCAGTGAAGCAGATCTCATGCAGAGAAGGTTGAATCAAATGGTCCACTTGCAGCAGACCAGAGAAGAAGTTTTCAAGAACACATCCAAATTACAGGAGAAGATTAAGAAAATTTATGACAGAAAATCAAAGGCGAACAAATTTCAGTTGGATGATGTGGTGTTGAAGTGGGATGCAAGGAACGAGGAAAAGGGTAAGCACGGTAAGTTCGAGAACCTCTGGAAAGGTCCCTTTAAAATTGCAGCATATCAGGGTCAAAATGATTTTCTTCTGAAGGAAATGAACGAGGAATATTGTCCAAGAGGGCCGATCAATGGTTGGCTGCTCAAGAGGTACCATTTTTGAGTTATTAACGTTGCTTCCACTGTCATTGTAAATACTATTTTTATTTCAGTTTTGTTAGAGTTTGTCAAGTTAGTCTTCAAGTCATTTCAATGTCAAATTTAAGTCAGTTTTTTGGTCATTTCAGTTTCATAAATGAGTCAAAGTCTTGTGTTGTTTGTCAAAATAATGACTCCATAGGCCAACGGACAAAGGCACTGTCTAGCTCTTCTAGAGATCTACTATTCTTGGCACCTCAAAGGAGCTACCATCACCCATTGGAGCAAATGTTAGAGTCGGTCTTGTCATTCCTCCGTCAGAGATCAAAACTCTTTATGCATTTCATTTTTAGGAGTCCCGCTCCATTCACTCGGCTACATTCTACTAGGGGAATGCCATAATCTGACGGAAAAGGTCATGCTAGTCATTTCCCCTCATGTTTGGCTCCTGCTGGCTTAGGTCTTTTGTCAATGATCACTAAAGTCCATGACAGTCAAGGTCTGGTCCTTTAATGGACAAAAGTCATTTTCGATCATTAGGTCCAAGGATTAATCAATTTGGTCTTCAACCATGTCTAATAAAGCCATGCAGGCCAGAGTGAGGCCCTTACAAAGTTATGATTTAGAGAGTTTCATCGTCATGTTGATAGACTTCGACTGTTCTTCAAAACGTTGTTTTGAAAAAAAAAGTCAAACAATGTCATTTGTGATAAAATTTTCAAAAAAGTCGTCAGTTGATTTCTTCAGGTGCAGTCATGGTTTCCATGGCCAAATGCCCTTTCATGCAATCCCTGCAAAGAGTTTCGAAAATTTCATCATTTGAGCTAAAATTTCAAATGGAAAAGTGAAATTCAGTGTTGCTTTAAGTTAGTGAAAAAAAAGCCAAAATGAAACATTAGCAAAGTGGGTTTTTGGAGAAGAAAAAATTAAACCCATGACTTCAAAGTCTTTAAATAGAGGTTTCCAAAAGAAAACAAGGTCATTGCGCAAATCAAGGTCATAGAGAAACGTTGCAAAGACATTAGGAGAGCAAAGTGTGTGTTTAAGTGTGAGTGGGAGTCGTTTTCCAAAGTGTGGCACACACACAGAGGGGCGTAGCGCACATATAGAGCGTGGCGCACACTGAGCCACCCCATAATGCAAATTTTACAAGGGCGCAACGCACTGGGTTTGGCACACGGCGCACACCCACAAAGGCCCGAAATCGTGCCAAATTGCCTTAAGTTGCCTGTGAAACCCCTAAAATCAACAAGTAGGCTCTATATCATGGCTTTCTCTTCAAATTTTATGAATGTATGGTGGTTCATGGCTATGTTTAATTGCAACAAAACTCATAAAACCAACCACTAAAAAAAAAACATCAAATCCATGGTTGCTAGGGTTGCAAAATTGTCGTGTTAGTGCCAAGGCTCCGTTTTCACCCCTCATTTTTCCCTTTCTTGCATTTTTCCCTATCCCCCCTTTCTCATTTTTCCTATTATCCCTACCCTAAAACACTACCAAACCTTATCCCCTATCCCTCCACTCTTTGGTAAATCAAAACCCCAAAACCCTACCTTATCAAATACCCAAACCCCCCTACATATCCCTAAACAAAACTTCTCCCCATAACCCCTATTCCCATCATATTAATCCCCTCCTAATACTCCCTTTTTTCATTGTTCCCCTTGGTGGCAGATATCACGACAACACCTAGTTTCACACCATCATCAAAGGGCAACCCAAGTACAGTACACACAACAGTCATGGCATCTGAGCATTCATCAGAGTATGAGATGGAGACACAAAGTGATTCATCCTCGAAAGAACAGGCTCCCAGGAGACATCACAAGAGTGGCAAACATGTTAGGGATGAGCCAACTACCCTCACTGAATTGCTGGCCTACCCTCTTGCCATGTCATGTTTCCAGCATCTATCATGTTTTGAATTTTGTCAAAGGGTGGCTGATGTTAGAGTTCATCATGAGTTGGCCCATCTTTTTGTGCTTCACGTACATGGAGGTTAGTCTATCTTGGCCGGGGTCACCTTCACATTGACACCCAAAACTATCTCATTGGCAACCGGCATACCGAATGTTGGAGAATAGTGGCACATGAAGAAGAAGGTGGATAGGCAACATTATGAACCTTACATTAAGGCCAGTTTCTTGAGGCAGCTCACAAGAGTCTTTCCATTCAGATATTTGAAAGATGAATATGCTCTGCTCATGAAATTGATCATGAAGTACTTCAGCTGTGAGGGGAGATTCTCTCGTCTATATGCCTACCACATCAGGTTGCTCATGCACTTTACCAGGGTGCGGATGATGAACTTCCCATTTTTCATTTGCAGGAACATAGAGAGGATGAATACCTTCATGCAGTGTAAGACCCCTCAGCAACAACTTAACAGTGTTTATCACTTTGCTCTTATCCGAATTTTGGTGGATCATCAGTTGGGATTGCAGGGCATTGCTTGGGAGGACTTCATCTCCCGTGACCTCTTCAGCACTTCATAGGTATTACCAAAGGCAAAGCATGAGATAGGTGGTCCTGCTCATCAGTATGAGCACCATGAGACCACTACTATGCCAGTATTCATTACATATCAGAGAGGCAGTAGGCACTTGTTTGCGGCAGCAAAGCGAGTGTTATCTCCACCCGAGGTGGAAGGGGCATCACTTCCGGCATTGACAACACAAGTACAGGACAAGGGCAAGAGGCCCATGCATGACGAGGGGCCATCAGGTGAACAGGAAGCTGACTTCATCCTCATTCAGGATGATAATGCAGATGTGGAGAGTGCCAAACTTAGGATGACCATCCAGGAGCAGAAAACAGAGATCCAAGACTTGTCACTCAATTTGGAGAGGGCCAAATGGATCATTAGGTATTTGGAGCGGAGGAACAAATAGCTTGAGGACCAGCATGAGATCATGGAGCTGCAAAGCATCTGTGAGAATCGCCAAGCTGCCTAGCATAGGAGGATCGAGCTCACTCCCTTGGAGCAAGGGATTAACAATGATCGTGAGTCTTGGCTCGAGTGTATCAACATCCACCATGAGAGACTATTGGAGAAGGCTGACAGGGAAAAAACCATACTGAGGTAGATGGTTTATCATTACAGGGCACAGAACATGAGTTCAAAGGCTCGGAGAAGGAGCTTGAAGGCAAAATTGAGCAGAGCAACAAAGAGACAAAAGAGGCAAAAGGAGCAAGATTGGCTTCAAATCTTGGCTGAAGCCTCTGTGGCCTAGCATAGCACCTCTTAGAGAACCTTCAGGCCAAATTTCAAGAAATTTGGGGCAATTTTGGTCACATGGAAAAATTTTGGTCACAACACAGGTTTTTTTCTCCCTGTGCGCCGCACCACTAGCGCGACGCTTAGGATTGGGAACTCCAAATTGCAAATGGTTTGCATTTTTGGATTCAGCATGCAAAATCATGACTACTAGTGCATGGACAACAAATTTGGGCATGATTTGAGTCTCCAGGAGGTCAAAAACACCCAAACAATGACCTCTCTACCCCTATTTTGACACACAGGAAGCAGTCTTGGGAGAATGAAGATTTGGAGGGGAAAATTAGCAGCAAATTCAGAAATTCCACTTGGGTTGGAAAGTAGACAGGCCATGCTTTCCAACAAGCACACTTGGGCACATTTTTGACTCGTGCAGGTACCTCAAAACAGCCTCCAAAGTGGTGTGGTGCATATAGAATTGGGCACGACGCATATAGAGAAAAGGGCCAAATTCACCTCCGTTTCGCGAAATTTCAATTCACAACTTTCTCCAAGTGGACCCGCTCATCTACATTTCACAGTTCATTCATATTCATTTTCAGTGAAATTTTCTAAGTAAGACAAGGTAGAATTCATGTTTATTTCTCTTCCTATGGGAAAGTTTCACGTTGAGTGTTCTTCTTCTGTTGAAAAGGATTCATGTGTTTATGCCCTTTTCACCCTCCTAAGCAATCTTTCCATTTTGCATTATTTCAAAACTATTTGCTAGACTTTCCGCCTGTCTTGCCTCATGAACTAATTTGTGCCTTTGTATTAAATTCTCCGCTCATTGCTGTCCGTTGGTCCCATACCATCCCAGAAACTCAGGAATTCATAAAAAATTGTTTCTTGTATCCATATTTACTTACTAGCCTAAGATCAATATTCACTATAAGTCACCTCAGACCATATTGTTTGTTTATTCACTGAGCGTGACAGGGAGAGAGCCCTCTCCTATTCTAGTAGGGCTAGCTACCAGACTGAGCGTGGTTTGTGGTTACCTTGAATTTTGCCTTCCTTCAGCCTAAGGAAGATTTAGGTGCTAACACTGTCTTGAATTCTCTGTTTGATATGTCTACATCATCTATGATCCACTTAACCATGTCAGTATAAGGGAGTATCTTTGGTCTTGTAGCAATGTTGTGCAAGAATGAGCATGCGAGTTCAGTCAAAGAAGCATCAGAAGAACCGCATCCATCCACCATAATTGTTGTTTCCATAATTCTTAGTTGTTCTTCCTCTAATAGCTGATATATAGTCTCCCATGAGGATGTCCTGGCATCTCGATTAGAAGTGGTATCTGTAAACAGGGGGATCATCTCTCACTTCTCAGAAGCAGGTGCCTTTCATTTCTTCACCATTTCTTCGGATATCCTGCTCTATGTGTTCTTCCTAAAAGTTACAAGCAGAGAGCAGAATAGGATAAAAATGATAGTGAATGCAAAAATATTCAATAGAAGGATGAAAATAAGGTGATGGGGGGTCTTTAATTCTAAATTACTTTAAAATATATCAACTTGCGTCAAATGGCCTTTCACACCTAATCATAATCGTTCTTTTAATAAATGTTCACTAATAAATCATTACGCTTAACTTAATGTTCATAACTTCACATCAAAAGTCGGGAAGTACTCTCCTAGAACCGTGAGCCCTTTGAGTTGCGATAAAAGTGATCTTTTGATTTGCTATGCAATATCGCAGATCGCTATATCGCAAAATCATTTAAGTTTAAGATTTACCGTTGTATCAATTGATGTGATATGCGATATGCAAGATGTTATCGCATTTCACAATACTTGCTTATGCTTTATTGAGTAGCGTTGCTTGGTTGTAACTGTGATGCAAGAAGATTATAGGAGTTTTTTAAGATTTTGCATTTCGCGGATATGCCGTAACTTTTATAAGGAAGGTTCATTGTAATCATTTTGTGATGTGAGAATAATCCTCTAAAGTGGGTCTTTTGATGGATTATTCTAATATTAACGATTTTCCGTGTATAAAGTTACTTTTAAGTCGTTTTACCATGCAACGTTCTTTTAAGAAAAATCATTGTTTGTGAAGTTCTATACGCTCAAGTATGAAAAGGTAACTTTCCATGATTTTGCAAGTTCCACTTTGACATCTTATCTTATTCTAAAAATAAAAAGGCATGACTTGATTCTAGGACTAATTTTTTTTTGGACGGGTCCCCATTTCCTAATGTTATTGGCAATATTAGTAAATGGGGGGGTTGTTGATAAGCACAACAATTTGCGATTCACTTGGAAGAACCAGTTACCTCTAAGTGTTTTTTGAATTTTCTAAAACTTCCAAAATAGAGATGGTTTTGAAAATGAAGCTGCATGGTACAAAATATAAGGTAAACAGTGTTATTTATTAAGAGCAACATCTTGTTCTAACTCTCTTTATTCTAATTATCTTCTTCTCAAAGTTAGTTTCTTTATTCACATCAGTCATTACTTGGTTGTAAAGATAAAAAAGAGCATCTCGTTAGATTAGTTCTGGTGTACTCATTTGTCATAGGTAGATCCTCTGTTGCCAGCAAGCATTCATAGCCTCGATAGGGTTACCTGTTGCCCAGCAATTATCTAGTGTCCCACTTGAGAAAAATGCAATTTTCAAAAGCAAATTCTCATATATACTCATCACTTTTTCTTTCCTTCTTTCTCTTTTATTTCTTAAAGAACAATGTCTTCGTTTGGTGGCCAAAATTGACAGTGCCATTCACTTGATTTATAACTGAACTAAACAAGTTGGCTCTTGATGAGACCCCTTGTCTTTTCAATGAAACAATCTCGATCCATTACCCTGTTTTGATATTCAGTATGGCATTGTTAGTTAGTTATAATCTTTATGATCATGATAAGTCAGATCTTGATGAGACCTCTTATTCTTTAAGTTGAAAGCGTATAATTGCATTACTTCTTGAAACTTGAAAATTCCTCAAGTGGGGGGGAAGTCATTGGCTCCTTAAGAATTTTCTTGGATGACAATTGTAGAGTTTAAAGATACCTTTTCTGCAGAGAGACTTTGCTTTGTTATTGATACCTTTTGTTATTGATGCAAGGAAAACTTCTTCTTAAGGTTGATTCTATTCAAAACTTAGATAGTTGAAATAGAAAAAACAGACGAAATTTTTCAAAATAATAGCACTTAACCCTATGTTTCACAAATGGAGAATAATTTTCATAACCATTCCTACTTATACAAGTGAAAAAACAAAATTGAAATGAGAAATTATTCTTTTCATGAGACCAAAAGTGAACATTCTCAACTTGTTTTACTATCAAAAGAAAACTTAACTAAAACTATGATCTATAGAAAAATAGAAGAGATCATCTTCTATGGAAAATATTTCTTTAGGATCTATCCATTAATAGGTAAAGATTCCATTTTCCTTGCTAAATCTTGTAACATGAAAGTTGATGGGCCAATGAGTTCAATAATCTTGAATGGTCCAAGCCACATCCGTTGGAATTTAGTATGGTTGCCTTTCTCCTCATGGGCTTTATCCCATTTTAATACTAAGTCTCCAAGTTGAAAATATTTTCTAGAAACTGAGTTTGAATCAAAAGAGGCTTTCACTAGTTGTTGATGATGCGCTTGGGTAATTCTTCCCTTTTCTTGTTCCTCTTCAAGTTTAAGAATTTGTAATTGTCTTACTTGCATGGATGAGGAAGGAGTTTCTTCATTGAATTGAACTAAGGCTAGTGAAGGAATAGCTAGATTTGTTGGTAAGACCACTTCTTTCTGATAAACTAAATTAAAAAGAGGAGTGCTAATGGAGGTTTTCTGAGTTATTCAATCTGCCCAGAGAGCATACAGTAAAAACTTATGCCAGTTTCTTTGATTTTGATCAATAATGTGTTTAATAATTCTAATAAGGTTTTTTTTCATTGATTCGGCTAACCCATTTCCTTGTGGATAATAATTAGTAGAATATTTCAGTTTGAAACCTCTTTTTTGAGCGAATTCTGTCATAGCAGTTCCTGAGAAATAGGATGCATTATCAAACATTAAGGCAGAAGGCAAGCCAAACCTGGTGATGATGAACTGACCTATAAATTCAATGATACTCTCAGAGTTGACTGTCTTGAGTGGAACTGCTTCTACCCATTTAGTAAAGTAGTCAGTAGCTGTAAGGATGTATTTAAGTTGTTTAGAAGAATGAGGAAAAATCTCACCTATTATGTCCAATCCCCATTGTTCAAATGGTTGATCAATGTTGACCGACTGTAATGGAAATGATGGTTTCTTCTGTCTTCCAGCAGCAGTTTGACAAATATTACATCTCCTTACGTAACTGTTTGCATCTTTAAATAGAGTTGGCCAATAGTAGTTTTCACGCATGACTTTGTGTGCAGTTGTATCTCCTACATAGTGTTCGCCTGCTGGTCCGTCATGGAGTTCCTGTAATACTTTTTTTGCTTCATATTTCTCGAAGCATCTAAGGAGAATAGAATCATAATTCATTATAAACAGTACATCATTGACGATTTGATATTGTTTATCTTTTAGCCTCGGGGTTCTTTTCTTTGTGTAATTCAAATGTGGAGGGGCATATCCATTTTTTAGGTAAAAAATGATATCAGCATATCCTGATTCCGAGTCGTTTAGGCTTACCTCATAAGTTTATACTTCACTATCTGGAGACCACGATTCTGATATGTTCGATGCTCCTGCCAATGCCCTGCAAAAACCTTGACCTTTTACGATATTTGCTGGTTTAATTTCGGCATCATATTCTTGTAGGGTTATGACCCAATTTTCTCTCTTTTCGCCCACATATTTTTGTACCAAAAGATTTCTTACTGCTGGAAATGGTACTATTATTTTGGTGTGATACTTGAGAAGAAAAGGTATGAAGTATTTCATTGCTTTGAAAACAACATAAGCTTGTTTCTCAACATCAGAGTATTTTAATTCAGCTCCTTGTAAATTTGAACTGAAGAAAGCAATTGGGGCTTCGGCTTTCTCTTGATTTGCCTGTGTGAGTATGGCAGCGTATGATTTCTCATAGGCGAAAGTATATAGGGTGAAAGGATTGGAAAAATTTGGCGTTGCTAAAGATGGGGCATTTATAATTGCTTGTTTTATCAAGCTAAACACTTCATGTTCTGAATGACCCCATTTGAAGAGAGAATTTTTCTTTATTATGACTTGGAGAGGTGACATAATTCTTGGGAAGTCAAGGACGAATCTCTTAACAAAATTGATCTGACCAAGGAAAGACTACATTGATTTTTTATTATGGGGTAAAGATATCTCAGAAATTTCCTTGATTCTATCTGGGTTAATATGGATTCCTGATTTGGATACTATGAATCCAAGAAGTTTTCCTTCACTCTGTTAGCGCTCAAATCTGCCTTAGGCTGAAATAAGGCAAGACTCAAGGCCACATCAAACCACGCTCAGCCTCATAGCTAGCCCTACGAGGACGGGAGAGGGCTCTCTCCGGGTCAAACTCAGCAAAAGATAATCAAAAAGGCCCAAGATGACCGAATTGATGACTGATTTTAGGCTAGGTATGAAGTACAAAGAGTTTAGAATTGAGTTTTAATAATTTTGTTGAATTCAAGGGAAAGGCAAATTTGGGTGCAAGGATGAGGCACAATTTTTGCAGAGGTCCACTTGGGGCAAGATAGGCGATTGTTTTGATGCCTTAAAGCAGGTGAGATGGGTAGATCAGACTGGTGAGGAGCTAAGGAGAGCAAGGGGTCTCAAGGATTCTCCTTAAACTGAAGAGAACATAAAATATTAAACAAATTTAAAGGCAGAGCATAGCAATTTCATGGATTCTACCTTAACACTTCATTTGTTTAATAAAAGAAGATTCAATAGAGATAATGATGCACATAAACAACTTACAAGTACTGAGAGAAACACACCATCAACACATAAAGCC
>APFE031062190.1:955-10975 GCA_000404065.3 Pinus taeda | reverse complement strand
AACAAGGTGGTTTTAAACCACCCTCATAAGTTGCTACAAGGGGGGTTGTAAGCCACCCTTGTAAATTGCTATTAGGGGGATTTTAAATTGCCCACATAGGTCAATTTTTGAGGGGGTTTCAAATCGCCCCCAAAAGTGACTTTTTTTAGGCGATTTACAACCAACCTTGAAACATGACTTTTGAGGGATATTTCAATCACCCTTAAAATTCACTTTTGTGGTTGGTTCATATCTCTTAAAAAACCTTTTTGTTTGTCCTCAAAATGCCTTTAGTCTAGCCCACGTGAAGGGCCCTCATGCATAATCGACCCAACTTTTAGGGCTTGACCTTGACAAAGCCAAGGAGAATTGAACCAACGCCTCATAACAGAGGGCCAATGACTTGGAAGATAGGCTTCAACCAACCATTTGGGCTACCCATCAATGCTATCTCTTCAAAAACCTTCCCTAAAAGGCTTGACATTTAGAGGTGATGCTTTGAAGGGAGAGGGGTTCTAAAAAATTCCACCCAAAAGTCACCTTTCAAGTTTGGAACCCCCCTTGAAAAGTGACACATTTGGGAGCAATTCATATCTCTTAGAAAACCACCCCTAAAAGGCTTGAATTTTAGAGGTGATGCTTTTAGGGGCAAGGGGAGGAGGTGCGATGGAGGTTTTAGAAAATTGCAGTTAATGTTAATATTGCTTTTAATTCCCACTTTTGGAGGTAGCGTACGACCCCCCTCCCCCACCAAAAAAAAAAAAAAAATTTTTTTTTTAGTAGTGGTAGTTATAATTTTTGTCTCTAGAAGTCATTCTTTTTTAATGATCAACTATGCATTACTTCTTTCTAGGATATCCTCTCAAGCACATGTTTCAACCAATTCTCAAGTTCATTCTTCAAATTACTTTTATATTTATTTTTGAGATTTATACTTCTCTAATCTTTTGTAAGAAAAGGTCTTTCATTTTATACAGGGTAGGTGATTCCTTGAGTTAGAGGAAAGGAATATCCTTCCCTCATTAGTAAAGGACTTCGCTGTAGAAAAAGAAATGATTTCCCTTCTGGAGAGAGATACAAGATTTTCCTTATCAACACCAATTGCAATACCAACAGATTCATCGTCAACATTACAAATAGCTGGTGAAGTCTCTTTTTTAATATTTGACTCTTGAGTGATATTCTTGTTATTTCGAGGAAATCCTCAACCTCTCCCCTTGGCATTAGCATTATGAGATACAACCTTAATTTCCTTTGGTTTTTTCAAGCAATCAATCAAGGGTGCTTCCTTACATATATTAGACACATCTGATAACACTGCACATTGTTTAAGGGGTTCAACAACAACACTGGATCCATAAATATTTCACTCCATTCCTACATGATTTCCTTTTGGTTTACTTTGGGTCGGTGGAAGAGGTCGAAGGGGATTGTTCAACGTGGACTTTGCAACCCTTGCCTATGTAATGTGAACATTGGATTTCTGGGTTCCAGTCATTGTTATTTTGTAAAGTTGTGAACAACACGACTTTACACCTTTGAATTTATGTAAACCTAGTAGCAAAATTTAGAGATCCGGTCATGAAAGTTTACCAGTTATTGCAGCTCACCCAAAGTTCAACTAGAATGCTCAAATGTTAAAGTGCATAGTGAATTAAAGTGTGTACCTCTCAGTGTTTTTTCAAATCCAAGATAGTGGTTGAGTCATATGCTTTATTACTAAGTGACGGTTGGTTTGGAAAAATAAATGGATATTTTTTTGCTAGAATGGTCACATATTTGGCTTCCATATAACGACAATACTAATCAAAATAAAATAACAAGCAAGAGGCATATGAAGCACATGATCACTAATTTGAATGATTCAAATGTGTTCATTGTGTTATTTAATTCTACAACTACTATTTTGACTTTCTTTTTTGGAAATTTATTGTTGAATGTTCACCTTTTGTAGATGTGTGTAATCAATCTAAGATCTTTCACTCAAATTAGCTTGTTGTAAATAATATATATATTATGCAAGAACATGTACAAAGTTATTTTCAAAATTAGTAAATTTAGATGTAAATTAGAATGTATGGTTTTTATTTTTTGATGGCTCTAAGTCGAGTTCATGTGAAAGCTCTAGATGCACTCTTAGAGATCTTAAAGGATACAAATATTGATGTCTTGTCGCTTGTATTTCCCATGCACAAATAATGTCACTAAGTATGAGGCTTTGATACAAGGTTAAAAAAAGTGATAGATTTCGAAGTTAAATAGCTCCAACTAATAGGGATTTACAAATAGTTATCAAACCTTTAGGAAATTCAATTAACTGTATTTTAATCACCTTAAGAATTATATAGATGAGGCATGGATTATTATTTCTAATTTTGATACATTCAATATTAATTATGTACATTGAAGTCAAAATGCAAATGCAAATGCAAATATACTTTCAAACACAACTCCTATATTTATACCACTGGGAAATTTTTTCTATGGACATGTTTTCTAATGAACAATTTTTTAGGCCTTTTATACCAAACAATATTACAAACTAGATATTTTTTTATGATGATTCCTCTATTTTAGAATTCCTCAAATAGGGAGATACTTTAAGGGGATCACCATTGATGAAAATTGACATTGTGATCAAATTAATACATTGTCTCTAGATGCAAAAATAAAGAGTGAGAACTTATTTCTTAAATATGTGGTTCAAATGGAGAAGTATCATGACTCATAAGATAAGTTCAAGGGGAAAACAAAATATAAATCCAATACCTACGCAATACAATATCTGGTAATGAATATTTGTAACAAATAATACCCATAAATATTAATCTAGGTATTAGATACATGCCTATTGTTTTTATATAAATATGTCTACTTCTATATTAGTACAAAAATATAGTACATCGAGGTCATTGCCTCTTGAAAGCGAGCCTGGAGGACCGACATGATTACAAGCATAACTTATCAGTGTTCAGTGACAAACCAGCTAAGTGTTGCACTGGAGAACTGCCGAGAGCCTGACCATGCAAAAAATAAAAAAGAAACCCGAATGTTTTACATGGAACTATAATTTGAATAGGGGCCTTATTACAATAGTTATTGGAAGAACCAGATCATAACTAATAAGCTCAGAGACACTACTTGAAACATAAGTATGAATACTAACTTCAAAAGCAGCAGAGTCTATAGACAAGGCTAGAGACCGAGGGCTAGCAAGGTTCCTCCTTCGTGGTGGAGACTGGTTGTTGGGATAAAAGCACTTATCATGACTGTTTAATCACCATGGGAAGGATCCAATTGTTCTTCGACTATGCGGCAACCAAATTGGTTATCGTCTTCGTCCTTAGAGGGGTGGCCCTCTCTGCAAGTTGATATGCTAGGGCTTGCTTGATCTTTCAGGATTTGGGAAGCCGTGCTTTTGCCTGAGCCTGAAGCTTTGCTCGGCTCATAGTTCATATGGACTGTGCCAAGTCTATCATCCACCGCCTTTTCCATCATCGCCCCAAGGGAACCTACAACCTGACCAACATTGATTTCCTTGAGATCGATGGTAACAGAGGCCATGAAGGAGAGATTTTCGTGACTGCAGGGAAACTGAAACTGAGCAGAGTTAGAGTTGAGAGAGCTCGCTGCCACATTGTGCAAACCTCTGCCTCTGCCCCATCCAATTCTTGTAGATGGATAATGATCCATGCTGAAATACGAATAGAAAGTCGAAGAATCCGTTCCAGAGGAGGATACCTGGCGGCCTAATCGCCCCCTGGAGCTGCCCCCCCTACCGCTCATCCTCTAACATAGTTTCGACATGTCCAATAGACCAAGTTGTTCCAGGCAGCTTGAGAGACTAAGGAGGTAGGAAAGGTTAAGCACAGGCTTGGCCTTAAAATCCAGAAGGATGAGATGAAGAGCGGAGACTAAGAGGCTGGCTAGATTGCAGATGAGGCAAGGAGGGAACTGAAGGCACATCCAACAATTCGCCCAACGAGACAGGACCCAGAGAATACCGGGAATGGTTTGAGGACAGACCTCCGTTGCAGTGAAGGAGAGAATTGAGCACAGAGGGGAAATGCGAATGCCGCCAGTGGAGGTTGTCATGTTAAGGAGATAAGCCGAAGGAGAGGGAGAGTTGGGTTGCAATAATGCGGCATAACTCTTGTATGTAGGGGAATTAAGAGCAAGTGTTGTGGGAGATGGAGTTGCGGCTAAGAGGAGCCATGCACCCCCCCCAAATAGTTGTCCATGCGCATGAACCTGTACCCTGATCAGACACTCGGATCCGGGAATTAGATACATGCCTATTGAGAGGGATACATTTTTTCATTTCCTCAAGGAATATACATATTTTTTTTCTCCTAGAATTACATTGATTCAAAGATCCATGACATTAAAATCATTCAGGATGTGATATAATTCAATAATTATATGATCCTATTTAGCAAACATTCTTAGATAGGTATTCAACAATATAATAACAAATGAAAATGAAACTCAATAAGTTTTTGGAGGAAAAAATAATATTTTTCATTCATCATGTGCTAGAATTCTTTTAGCATGCAATGTTGTTATGCTCTTGTATTTGTGCTAGAAGGAAATCTAGCACACGTTAGATTTATTGTACCTTGCAATGTTGTTATTGCTAAGATGATTATATTTGCGATAGAAGAAAATCTATTGTGTGTTAAATTTATTTTACCTTGGAATGTTTTTGTTGGCAATATAATTGTGGTTGTACTAAAAGTAAATCTAACATGTGTTGAATTTATTTATTCCTACAATTTTGTTATGTGCTTGTGGTTGTGCTAGAAGAAAATATAGCACATTCTAGATTTGTTTTTCCCTGCAGTGTTGTTGGATCCATGCTCATGTTTATGTTATAAGTAGTCTAACAAGCACTAGATATGTTTGAAGCTATAATGTTGTTATGTTATTATGTGTGCTAAAGGAAATCTAACACTTGTTAGATTTGTTTCCTCTGACAATGTTGTTATTATGAATACACTTGAGTTTATTATAGAATGAAATCTAGCAAGTGTTAGATTTCCTTTGCTTGATAATGTTGTTGTTGGCAATATGCTTGTATTTTTGCTAAAAGTAAATATAACACATGTTAGATTTTTTCACCTTACATTGGTTTTATGTGCTTGTGTTTGACCTAGAAGGAAATTTAGCATGTACTATATTCTTTCAAAATGCAATGTTGTGGTTTGAAATTTGGTTGTTTGTGCTAGAAAGAAACATGATAGAATTATTTGACCTTGCAATGTTATTGGAATTTTACATGAATTTGTTAGAAGGAAATCTAGCACATGTTAGATTTATTTATTGCAATGTTGTCATTGACAATATAATTCATTTTGTTCTAGAACTAAATTTAGTGTGTGTTATATTTCTTTAACCCTACAATGTTGTTATGTTCCTATGTTTGTGCTAGAAGGAAATCTAGCACAGGAGATTTGTTTCATCCTGTAATGTGCTTGTGTGTGTTAGAAAGAAATGTACCATGTGCTAGATTTCCTTGCCCTGTAA
Organism: Pinus taeda; assembly: GCA_000404065.3. NCBI lineage: Eukaryota > Viridiplantae > Streptophyta > Pinopsida > Pinales > Pinaceae > Pinus > Pinus taeda. The sequence continues at coordinate 5,470 of APFE031062190.1, read as the reverse complement.
TGTTGTTGTTGTCAACATGGTTGTGTTTGTGTTAGAAGTAAATCTATCATGTGCTATAATTCATTCACGTTACAATGTTTTTGTCTGCTTGTGTTTATACAAGAAGGAAATCTAAAACACATTAGATTTATTTCACCTTGCAATGTTGTTATTGGAAATGTGCTTATCTTTGGGCTAGAAGGAAATCTTGCATGCACTAGATTTATTTTACAATGAAATGTTATTGCTGGAAATATGGTTGCTTGTGCTAGAAGGAATTTAGCATGTGTTTTGTTTACTTTAGCCTACAATCTACTCGTGTTTGTGATAGAATGAATCCAGCATGCACTAGACTTCTTTAGTCCTACAATGTTATTATGTGCTTGTGTTTGTGCTAGAAGAAAATATAGCATGTGTTAGATTTCTTTCAAATTGAAATGTGCTTGTGTTTGTGTTGGAAGAAAATTTAGCATAGGCTAGAATTTTTAAACTCTACAATGTTGTTTTTAGAAACGTGCTTGTATTTGTTGTAGACATAAATCTAACACATTCTAGATTTCTCACTCTACAATGTTGCTATGTGCTTGTGTTTGCGCTAAAAGGAAATCTAACAAATGTTAGATTTTTTTTTACCTTGCAATGTTGTTACTGCTAACATGTTTTTGTTTGGGCTAAAATTAAATCTAGCTTGTGTTAGATATGTTTTGTCCTGTAATGTTGTCATTGGAACTATTTATATGTTTGTTTTAGAAGTAAATATATTGGAATTTTTCTCACCCTACAATGTTGTTATGTGATTATGTTTGCATTAGAAGGAAATATAGTATGCATTATATTTCTTTCACCTTTTAGTGTTTTTATTTGCAAGGTGCTTGTGTTTTTGATAGGAGGAAATCTAAGTTAGGTTTGTTTTGACTAGTAATGTTGTTGTTGGCAATATGTTTGTGAATTTTCACTAAAAGGAAATCTAGTACGTGTTATATTTTTTTTCACAATGCAATATTATTTTTAACAATATATTTATTTGTGCTAGCAGGAAATCAAATTTTGTCTTGCATATTTTTATTTTGCAATATGCTTTTGTCTATGCTAGAAGGAAATTTAGCTTGCACTAGATCTCTTTTTTTCTTACAATGTTGTTGTTGACAATATGCTTGTGTTTGTGATAGAAGTAAATCTAGCATATAGTAGATTTATGAGGCCTTGCAATGTTGTTACGTTCTTGTGTTTATGATAGAATGAAATATGGAACATCTTAGATTTCTTTCATCTTACAATGTTATTATTCGCAATGTGTTTTTGTTTTTGCTGGAAGAAAATCTTATTGGTACTAGATTCTTTTTGCCTTACAATTATGTTATTGGTAATATGTCCGTGTTTGTGCTAGAAGTAAATACAACATTTATTAGGTTTATTTAGCCATATAATAATGTTATCTACTTAGGTTTGTGCTAGAAGGAAATATAACATGTGTTAGATTTTACTTTACCCTGTTGTAATGATGTTGTTCACAACATATTTGTGTTTGTGCTAGAAGCAAATCTAGCACATGTTAGATTTCTTTCACCTACCAATGCTGGTATGAGTTTTTTTTTTGTCCTCCAGAACGAAGTGTGTAATGCTTAAATTTATGTCCCTTTCCAATGTTTTTATTGGCAATGTGCTTGTTTTTGTACTAGAAATAAATCTAGCATGTCATACACTTAATTTTCTTTGCAATATTGTCGTTGAACACATGTTTGTATCTTTGCTAAAAGTAATTCTAGCACATGCTAGATTTATTTCACCCTACAATGTTGTTATGTATTTGTTTTTATGCTAAAATGAGATTTAACTTACGATATATTTATTTCACCTTGCAATGTTTCTATTGGAAATGTGTTTGTGTTTGTGATAGAGGGTAATATAGAATGTTTTTTTTCACAATGCAATGTTGTTGTTGGAAACATGCTTATGTTTCTACCATATCCCTTTCTTAGGCCACATATTCCATATGAAGGGCCTTCTAATCATTTGATGGTTTAACATTTTTTATATTGTAACAATAGTTTATGTAGGCATGGACTAAAACCTCATTGTCTCTAAAAGGCAATGTCAAATTACATAAGCATGGAGATGTATCAAGAAATATTATTATTGTAATGTTTTTATTGACAATGTTTTTGTGTTTGTGATAGAAGGAAATTTAGCATGCACCACATTTACTTTACAATGCAATGTTGTTGTTAGCAATCTTCTTTTATGCGATAGAAGGGAGTCTAGCATGTGTTACATTTCCATTGCCTTGGCAATATTTTTAATGACAATGTGCTTGTATTTGTGCTAGACGGAAAACTAGCTTGTGCTAGATTTCTTTCAGTTTGCAATGTTTTTCTTGGAAATATGCATGTGTTCGTGCTCAAAATAATTCTAGCATGTGCTAGATTTATTTCACCATACAATGTTTTTATTGGCAACATCCATGTGTTTGTGATAAAAAGAAATCTAGGATACAAATATTTCTTTTTCTTTGCAACATTCATATTGGCAATATGCTTGTGTTTCTGCTAGAAGTAATTCTATCACATTCTCTATTTCTTTCACCTTGCAATGTTGTTATATGTTTTTCTTTGTGCTAGACGAAGATATAGAAGAAAATATAATAATTGCCATAGTTAATGTTCATTCATTGTGTTTTGATTTTATGGTTTCTAAAGCAAGCTAAGAATATACATGACTATAAAAGATAAATTTTCTGTAAATATTATGTTGTTGTAGTCTCTACAATTTTATTTATTTATTCACAATGTAATGTTTCTTGGAAATGTGTTTATGCTCATGCTAGAAGGAAAGCTAGTAGGTGATAACTTGCGTATAGTCACGATTAAAAGAACATAATAAAATATTTGGGGGTTCCCTTTTTCTAATCAACACCATGATTAGCTATTATTGTGAGTTCTACACTTGTTATTGTTCTTGTTCATTTTTGTTACACATATAATGATGCAATTAGTTATAGTATTTATAAATTCATAATTTCTTCAATAATTCGAAACTATGTTAATAATTTTTTACTTATTTATTGTTAAAAATAATATTGAGAGGGGGGGTTAATCAGTATTATCTAGTTCTTTTAACAAATCTTCCTTATTTACACTTTGAATTATTTTTGCATATCAGTACCATAAAATAATGAGCAAGAAAAACAGACAGTCACATCAAAGAACACCAGATATAAGGTGGAACCCCAATGTGGGTGAAAACCACCTGCTGCAATATGTCTCTATCTTCTTTCAAATTAGAAACTCCTTTTACAATGGTCTTGTACTGGTGCAGTCCTTTACCAGTACGCAGGCTGCAACCTGCAGAGAGCTACAACTCTCTCTCATTTTCCAGTCTCTCCTGGAAGGGAGCTACAACCCCCTACTTCTTTTGTTTCAAGGACCACTTTTCATAAATTTTCAAACTGGATCCATAAACATCAAATGATCATCAAGTACCAGTAAGTCACCCAGATAACCAGATCCACAATAACAGTAAACTAAATCCAAAACACCTTATCAAAAAAAATCAGTCAACAAAAGATCTTAAGACAGATATGCAATTTCCTTTTCTCTAGCCTGTGGCGTCTCCGCACTGCGCCTTCTATGGCGCCTCTGTGGCGTCTCCGCACTACGCCTTCTGTGGCTCCTCTGTGGCGTCTCCGCACTGCGCCTTCTGTGGCGCCTCTGTGGCATCTCCGCACTGCGCTTTCTGTGGCGCCTCTGTGGAGTCTCTGCACTGCGCCTTCTGTGGCGCCTTTGCACTGCACCTTCTATGGCGCCTCCGCACTGCGCCTTCTCTGGCGTCTCCGCACTGCGCCTTCTGTGGCGCCTCTGTGGCATCTCCGTACTGCGCCTTCTGTGGCGCCTCTGTGGCGTTTCCGCACTGCGCCTTCTGTGGTGCCTCTGTGGCGTCTTCGCACTGCGCCTTCTGTGGCGCCTTCGCACTGCGCCTTCGCACTGCGCCTTCTATGGAGCCTCTGCACTGCGCCTTCTGTGGCGTCTCCACATGGCGCCTTCTGTGGCGCCTCCGCACTTCCGCAGCTGCAGCGCTCGAGAGATCACCCTTCACAGATTTGCTTTCCAATTCACTTTCATATAGATCGAGCTTTTGAAACAATAACCCAATATTTCAGATCTTAAGATATTCAACCCAAAAGCATGCCCAAGCCAAATGATCTCCTTTTCTTTATATAGGAAAGCTCTTCCTCAAATCATCGATCATGGGGCTCAATAATAATAATATAAAACAATACCACGGGCCAAAACCATAATAACACAATACCGTCGGCTAAATACCAAGAGTTAAACATAAGAAACCCCACGTGTGCTTTTTTCTACCTTGAAGTAAGTGAACTGGGGTTACGCACCTCATGAATGGGTAAAATACCAAGGGTTAAACATAAGGAACCCCACGTGTGCTGACTTTACTGCCTTGAAGTGTGTGCACTGGGGGTACGCACCTCATGAATGGGTAACCTGCGTGTCTGGACGCGGTCCCTGCACGGCGTACCTG